>CM074939.1:987558-1007210 GCA_037576815.1 Pangasius larnaudii | reverse complement strand
ATGTAAAAATGATCAACATGCTAATATAATTCATTCATTCATTAGCTGAGAGAGAGGGAGAAAGTCCAACACGTATGCTAACAAAGAAACTGCAACTAGGTTTGTATCACTGTTTGTTATTTACTTTGTACACTTAGCTAGCCAGTTAGCTTTAATCCCTCACACCTGTTCATATCTGAACAATATGGCGGTTTTATGAAACAAATCCAACAGGATTTAGGACCCGGAAGCTGCTTCGCCTCAGATTCGTCCAAAATGCGTACTACTGTACTAAACAGTATGTGAAGCGAGCACACTAGTACTGCATGTGTACTATTCTGACATACTGCTTAGTAAAGTAGTGTGTGTTTGAACCTAGCTGTACAGATTGAACCTGTCTTGGACCGCAATGATGCTGAGACTCCGGGTTTATTCGCTTGTTTTCTTCATATTAATATTCGCTGGTGAAGCTATAGCAAACGAAAGGCCCTATGCTGTGCTCCAAAATCAAAATTTAGGTAAGAAGTATTGATATATTGAAGGTGAAGATGTTTTGAATGCAGACTTGACTAATGAGGGACAACACAGCAAATGGCTAGTGATGCTACTGCAGTGGATATGATTGTTTTTTCCTCTTTTTCCTCCCAGTGTTGCTCATTAGCGTCCTGTGTGTCCTCCTGGTGGTTATGCTAGTCATGGCAGTGTGTGTGTACAAGCCACTGAGAGCACGGTGAACCAGGTAATTTACATTATTTACTGTTAGTGGCCATAAACTACTCACTGATGCCCTTTTGCTGAAACGCGCATGCGCAAGAGATTAAGGGCGAGTCCATGACTGGGGTCCCATTTGTGTCCCACAGATATTACATTCACAAATATTCCTTTATGTTTACTTAAATACATATCTGTAAAAGTGTCCTTCACAACAACATATTTGCATGTTTCTGATAAATAACTTTTGATAACTATAACTTTATTCTTGAATAAAACCTTTCCTGCCTGTCTCTGCTCACTATAACTACACTTTACCCTGAAATATAATCATTAATATACTTTCAAAATGATTATTGTTGCATTATTGTGTTCACACATCATGCTTGAATCATCCCTTTCAACGAGTTATTAAAAATGTACGTTTTATCGACCCACAACGGTCTGAACACGTTCACCTCTGTGAAATAACGTGGAACTTCCACAACAGGAAGTTGCATCAACTGAATTTCCTGAAGATCATGAGAAGAAGAAAAATGCTAGCTAACCACATGTGTGAGCAAATAAACCTTGTGGAAAAATGAGAGATTGTTGTCTCGGATGTGTTCACAAATTTTTTTTAATGTTTAAATGCATTTGTTTCTTAGATTCAGTGTTGAAAATGTAATATATATATATACACGCAGTTTGATTTTTAAGTTACAGGGGCTAAATGGCACAATCATTGAATCATGTCTTAAACTGAGTCACCGTGAATGGCGTCACTTTGCGTGTAATTATAGTTACAGTGTTGTGCATAAGTATTCACGCCCCCCCCCCACACACACACACACACACACACTTTTAATAGTAATATGAGGCCTCAAACTATATTTCTAATCATAATTTAAAAATCATTATGATTTTCGTATCCACTGCTGAACAGATATAAAATTATTTATGTATTAAGTTATCTACCCTTGACATAAAAGTCAGCACTTCCATATGAACAATACAAAATCTAATGCAAATCTAATACAAAATCTTTCTGTTTTATTTATTTATTTATTTATTTATTTATTTATTTTAATTTATTTATTTATTTTTATTTTTTTTACACCATTTCAGTTTTGTGACTTTTGGTTTGTCTGAGTTAAATTTTCTGTTAAAGCCTGTTTTTTTTTTTTTTTGAAGTTTTTGATGAAGTTTTAAGTTCATGTTAAGTTTTCATTTATTATAAAAGCCCTGATGGTGAGCAGATGATGGAGAAAGAGGAGCTGGGATTTGAGGAGCGGAGCGTCAGATGGAACGGTGTTTATGGACGACTCAGCTGGCCTTCAGTGTGTCATTCAGGAACGACTCTGTGGGAAAAATGCCTTTATTGTACAATCATGGGTCATTTAGCATTATAAGGACTTTATGAGGCCTTACGTCACTTTTCTTTTTTGTGAAATGAAATCAGGGAAACCATTTATGAATTCTCTTAGTCTTTTCCGTGTGTATTAGTAATTTCCCTGCTCTAACGCACCTGATTTAACTTTATTCATGTTTTTATTGCTCCAGATGTGGAATGTGTTTAAAAATAAACATTTTCTTTACATTTTAGTTTTGTTCATAGCTCGGCAGAAATCGTTTCCCTTGTCAAATATAGCTAGCTGATGTAACGCAAAACGCTTGTAGTGTTAGCAAAAAATAATAGTCATCTCACTGTTTCATACACGAGCTAACATTTGTTTAAAATTCTAGCTTACAAGCGAAGAACAGACCTCACAACAACGACACAAACGTACCAGAAGCCAGTCGCAGGTTTATATTAACTCAAGGCGCTTGTTCTAATACATTGTTTCTATATAGAAATTTTTATATATCGGCATTCCACAACATTAAATGTAACTCTAAATGGATAAATAGACCGGGAAATATATAGCAGTGTTAATGCAGGGTTTCATGGTAATATTATAAGCCGTGATAGAAGGTTAGAGAAGAAAACTGATGTGAAAATCTAATCTCGTGATGAGAGTTTAGACGGCGTGTTAGCGCAGGGAAACTCTGACGTTACAGCATCACAGATGGACTGCAGAAATCTTGTTATGTTCAACCTGATGTCATTATGATGTTTAATGTATATGGAGTTGAACATGAGCCTGCGTTTGAATCAGGGAAAAGGCGGAGAAGCTCCATGGCTACTGCGTCTGTTTGGTTTGTTTGAACTGCTGCTGAATGATTGTTTACACCTGCACTTTTTATTTCTGTCCTCATTGTGGTTTTATGTATTTATTATCAGACGTTTGTATGAGAGTTTGTGCGTTTTTATTTGTGAAATAAAGCTCATGTAAAACTGAAAATGTACGGCCTACGTTTACGTTTGCATACACTAATCTTTCTGTGGGTTGCGTAAGTATTCACCCCCCTTTAAACTTTTCCGCGGGTTTTTTGTAGCATGAGATCCCAGAAGTGACGTAATTATATGTCATGAATCAGTATACGTTTGCAAAATTATTTACAAATTAAAACATAAAAGTTGTGAATGCATAAGTATTCACCCCCTTTGGTGTGAGTCCTGCCAGTGTTGCCAGTTGAAAGGAATCACAGTTGGTTCAATGGAGTCAAACTGTTTGTAATTAAAGTGTAACATGATCGAGATCCATACATCTGTTCTCGGAAGAACCCAGTTTGTTAGAGAGCATATGTAAACAAGGCGCTTGAAACAAGTCAGGGACAAAGTTCTGGAAGAGAATCCCTAATTTTGAACATCCCACAGAACGAAATTAGATGTGAGTGCTAAAATCAAATATCTAGCAATAACCTGACGATGAAACTATTAGTGCTGAGCGATGAATTATACCTAATATAAATAATAGTTGTGAAGGAAACTGTGTTCTTCTTCAGCATACCAAACATGAGAAGCTGAAAAGTTGTAACCTTCTCAATCACTTCTAATGGTGTTTGTGAAAAATATCGGTCCGAACGGAGGTCAAATCTAGGGGGAGTGTCAGGTGTGTAATCACCGACTGCATGAATCTACAGTCTGGGTGGAAAAGAAATCAGCCCCAGCCTCGGTTCTTGCTTCTTCATAAGACATTTATCAAATCATCTGATGTGGATGCAAAAAAAAAAATCAAACCTTATACTGATTTTTTTTTAATCTTTGAAAGAGGGGTGTGGCTTAGCCCTGCCAGCACACTTACACCAGCCTCCCCTGGTTACGACTAAACGCCGTCCACCTCAATCTCATACAGCATCGTTCAAGTTTCCCAATCAGTGCTGACATCATGTAGCACATGTATGGTGCATGATGGCTAATTGTTCTAATCAAATCTGCATTTCTATTCACAGCCCTGCATCCTCCTACATGGCATGAAAGAGACCCTGCATCCGTCTTTTTCCTACAGTCTGATTGGATTAGGACACGCAGCTCAAATCCCTGTGATTGCACATGCGGCTATGTTTAGAAGGTCATCAGCATTCACGTTCTGCTCAAGGATCTGCTCCGTAATGAGGTATCTGGTGTTCTGTATGTGGTTCTGAAGTTATGGATGATCTTTAAGCAGCAAGAGCATCGGAAGTGTTTGTGTGTTAGTGTAACACCATCTGCTGGTCAGTGTGAGAAGCTGGAACAATAGAAATCAGGGGGGGAAAAAAACATTTATCTACTCTGGTAGAACAATACGTGTGTCAGTTTCTTCAAATGATTCATAATAGATGTTTTTATGCATTAACAATGCAGAAAATACATGTTATATAAAGTGCTTTTATTAAGTGAAAAGATTTTTTTTGTTACCTCCAACAGATGATACAGTTTACCATACAATCAGCTCATAAAACAGTTAAATAGCCATGAAAATAAGCCATCGATAAACCCTGATATGGTAAAACTGATCACATTTGGCAATTAGTTCCTTTAAAAACCCAAGAAACCACCAGAAATTTAAAAAAAAAAAAAAAAAGGTCTTGCCTATATACTGTTGACAATCACAGTCATTTTGTATGTTTTAGTTTCAGATAAAAATAAAACCCATAATTCTTCTCTGTTATAAAATAAGGATGCTGCTTCCATTCACGCTGCTGAAGGTTTCTTCAGCTGTATGAACAGAAAAGCAGCGTGTGTTTGTGTGTGTGAGAGAGAGAGCTAGTTGTGTTTGCTACAATACCAGCAGAAGTGGAAAATTCGCACTACAATCCGGCTACGTTCCAGTACGGTAATACGCCCTCGCTGACTTCACCTCATCACTGTGGTTTCAGCGAGTTTATATTTAACACACTATGTCTCTGATTTTTCTTTTTAAACACTGAATCACGGCACACCATCCTGTTTCTAAACAACCAGAACAATAACATCCTTAATATATCAAAAGCACAACATATTTTAGCTACATTTTATTCATTAGTTTGGGTTTTTTACATGGCCACATGCTCCATCCTGTCTGAGGGCCACACTCAGAATCTGGCATTATTTTATTATTAATCGAACAAAACTGTGAATTAAAAGCATGATAAATCAGCCTACATCCTGCGCATGGCCTCGATTTAGTATCGAGTAGTTTGATTAAGTTGTGCGAACAAGTGACTGTTGGAGAATGATATAAAAATAAATAAATAAAATGCAAAATAATATAATGTGCTGGATCAAGTGCTATTTTATAATCTGCTGAATAATAAGTGTGGAAGCCATTTTGTTAAATTCAACCAAATGTGCGGTGATTAATGTAATAATTACAAGTAGGACTTATCATGCAGCAATCGTCTCGTGACTGTTATATTACATTTGACAGCAAGGGGAAAAAAATCCTGCTTTTCCTTCTCCGTTCCACGTTTTCCATCGCTGATGGTTTTGGGGTTAAAGGCGAGGGCTTGTGTTTAAAGGTAGTGGTCTACCTGCTATTGAAAAATCCCATCTCGCACGTTTCTAGGCGTGAACTACACACAGGTGATTTCAGCGATGTCAGTGTGGAGCAGAATCTAGTTAAGCGTGCGTAACCAGACCCTGAATACAAGGAACTTTCCCTGTGTAAATACTGGTGTAACTTTCGGACTAAAGCTGCAACCTCTGAATACGGCCCTGAGAGCTACATTGTTAGAGCAACTACATTGTTCCTGTTACACTCTCGTCCTTCTCTTGTGCTGCAAGAGGCCACTTGTGAGTTGTGCGGGGAAGTTTGACAGGTTTACACACAGCATGTGGACGCAGGGAAAGGTGGAATCTTCCTCCACTTCCTCCATCTCACAGTGATGGAGCTTAACACTCCAAGCCAACGCTCTACATATAAATTAGACACCCGTAGAGTCACATAGGGCCTGATAACATCCAAAAAAAAAAAAAAAGCCAGCTGTCAAACAGGAAGTGATGGACATTTCACACAAACTTCAATACTGTACCACAAAGTTGCGCAATTATACGAATAAACACCAAACCGTGAAGCTGAGGTGCAAATTTCAGGCTTAAGTGTACGCTACAACATCTTTATCTCATGTCCTGTCTCACTCGCAGAGGCACGGTGGTTTCAGTATTGCTTTTGGAGTCGAGGTGTTTGTGTCCTAAACCGGCTGACAATGCTAACACAAGTGAGCGGATATCTCGAACCGGTCCTGCGCAGTTTAGTTTCAATCTAAACAATCTTCCTGTTTACATATTTATATTTATTAAAGAATACAGAAGGCAAAAAAGGATGCTACTTCAAGCTGCAGTCGATCAGCTGATATTAGCCGTGCGTGTGCTTACTTCGGAAATAGACATGTGCCGATATTACATTTTCATATTCTAATCCTTGCCTAGAGTTGTGTTACGATTTTTAACTTTATCACAACACTGTATAAATAAACCTTTCTCTTTAGACAGCATTATAACTGAACTGAAAGGAAGGAATTGGATTACTGGATGCACTTCGTCTTGGAAGCACAAAAAAAAGAAACAATGCTTCCTTCAATCAGCATTTAATAAGTAAGGAATAAAACACTGCGTGTTGTGCTGTTGTGAAGAAGAGTTACTGTAATCACACAGTAACTTCTTATACCACAGCAATTTACCAATTTTTTCTATTTTTATTTTATTAATGAAGTACATCGTACTTTTTATCCATTTATAGTCATATTTTGAATGTTTGTGGAACAGGTAAGTTCCTGTGAAGTTGTAGCAGCTATATCGTGCATGCTGTATCTGATTATCGGCCCATGCCTATTTATAACTCATCAAAGCGTGAGGTTGGAACTCTAACTGGTCGTGCTGTAGGAGTTACCGGAACGTCCTCTAATCTCAAACCTCCTCTGCGTCATCGTCATCAGCGTGGCTAAAGGAACCCATGAGAACCCTGAGATAATGTAAAACTCGACAGAGCTTGCTTTTACGGTTCTGATACTTATACAACACACACACACACACACACACCCCTAAAAAGACTCTCACACACACACCATGTTTGGCCTTACAGAGACGTTACACTCTCACACAGTCTCAGTGAAGCAGCTCAAGAGTTTTTCTCCGAAACGCAGCAGCATCGTCATCTCAGGAAAGGCAGAAAAATAACAAAGTGTTATCATTTTAAAAAAAAGCTTTGTGGTCTTTAGATTGCAAGTTAAAGTGTGTTCTTAAGGTTAGGCTATGAGTGATGATTCTTTTCTTAGAGAATGGATCGTTCGTCAGCGTGATATAATGAATGGCAGAGCAGGAAGTGGAAGTCGAGTGCCGCTGACGAGATCCAAGGCTGCAAAACAGGAAACGGTCTTTCCCTTTTGTCCGTCCTCCATCTCTCTCCCTCTGTCTTTTCTTTCGGTCACTTTTCCGTAAGCGAGAGTCGCAGAATCCTCTCCAGCTCCTCCTCCTCTTCTTTCCGCCTCCTCTCCTCTTCCTCCTGCTCTCGGGTGGACAGCTCGATGGCCAATCGGAGGTCGGAGTCCGGGCTGGAGGTGGAGTCCGTGCTGGTGGGTGTGGTTTCGCTCAAATCCACGAGGACGCCTTCAGAGACATTCCTGAAGTTGAGAGACACGTATGTATAAAAGTAGCCGATCATGTCCCGATATAAGAGTTTCATATCACAATACTGGTCTTAATTTTTTTTAATCACAGTTTATGATATCAGATTAAATCATTCGATTTTTTAAAAAAAAAAATTTTATTGAGTACAGACTCATGATTTATTGAAAGGCAGGAATGACTGACTCACCCATCACTTAGGCTTTCTACCACGCTGTGTGTCGAAACTCCATTAGAGTCACCCCAAGGGTTCTAGCAATCATAGAGGAGATAAAACATGACACACACACACACACACACACACACACAGCTCACATTTCCAATTCCAGCTCATACTATTAGGTCCACACACACACACACACACACTCACACACCTGCGCGCTGTAGCCGTTGGACTCGAGCAGGCTCCGGTGGATGGCGTACTGCAGCAGCTCCTCGTCGTGGTTGGAAGGGTGGTGTGTGTGCATGTGTCTGCTGCCTCCGCGTTGGTGGTAGTGAGCAGGAACCGTGAAAACGGAGGGGGACACTTGGAATGGACTGACACCTGTAAAAAGAGAGGGATAAAACAGATAGAGAGAAAGAGATTTGAGGCTACAGACGAATGCAAGCTCCTGACTCCACTCCTGAGAGCTGTTCGTTCAGTAATCAAACATTAATACAGTTTGGTCCTCGTTATTTAAGAATAGTTTATGTAACAATAAAATTATTTGTGGTTTTGGTTTTGCGGTACCTGAAGCTTCACTGCTCGCGCTTTCCTTTTCCTCTGTCGGTGAAGGTGTAGTGGCCGATTGGCTCGCGTCGGCAGGCTCCTCCGTGCTGCACTTGTTCACGTTTCCGAACGTGATGCGAGCGTTGAGCACGTGGAACAGCGGGATTTCTGGCGAAAGACCAATTAAAAAACAAAACATCACAATCAGAGATTGAAAATCAGCACCACTGTTCAGGTTATCCAGTAGAATATAAAAGGTAATTAATTACAGATCAGTGAAGGAACACCCCATTACGTTTTCACAAGTATTTGCCCCCACCTGAACATTTCCACATTTGTGATTGTGTAAAGAGGACACTAATCAGAGAAGCAACCAAGAAGCCAAGGATAACTCTCAACATAATGCTACCACCACCGTGCTTCACAGTGGGCATGGTGTTCTCAGGATGGTGATCAGTGTTGGGTTTCTGACAAACATAATTCTTCATATCCACATATAATCGCAATCCAGTTACAGATTATTCCGCTACAAAATGTGGAAAAGTTTAAGGGGGGAAATACTTGGATAACTGATGAAATAAGAGCAGCTCTTGTTGGTGCACTCGGGCGTTACCGATCTTGACGGGGAAGCCTGGTGGGAAGCGGAGCTGGATGAAGTCTCGGAGGCGGGCGAAGTGGGTGCTGGTGCGAGCCATCAGGTCGATGATGGGGGTCACCTGCTCCACCAGAGAGAGGGGGTGCTCCTCGCTCATCCACAACGTCCCCTTAAACCTGAGGAGCAATAAGATGTGGGTCAGCGTTATTCCAAACATGTTCGAGTTGGACTGAGAAGTAGAATTTAAAGAGCTTTTAAAATCCATAAGCAGGAAAAATGTCCTTCTACCAACAAACACTTTACATCTGAATTTAAAAGCTACAAAATATTTAGCATAACCCTGTTCATCCTCCAGGAAATTTATATTTTTGTTACAAACTAAATCTAAACCAGGAAATTACACTATACCATAAAGTTCTTCTGAAAAATAAATACAGATTGAAGTGAGAGTTTAATTTTTTAACTGTTCTTTATTCACCTCTGGGTTCTGATGGTGAGCTCGATGGGTCTGCCGATGTCTCGGTCCTTCAGGTCGAAGTCCGGGTTAAAATACTCCTCTGGAGTGATGGCTGTTGGGTTTGTTGCCGTCGCGTACTCTAGAGTTAAATCCTGGAAAAAATATCAGTAGAAATGACTTCATCATCAATAAAAATCACATGTCGTTTTACAAGATATAAGCTGATGCACTATTATTAACCAAAGTCCATAAACAAGGATATGATTCCAGTGATATGGGTTAATATCTGGGTTAATATCTGGGTTTATCCCACAGCGCTGCTGAATTCTGAATTCTGATTAGTCAGAAGGTGTTGATTCATTTTCTATAACAGCAGCTCTGACAGCAGTGCAGCTACACATCACAGGTTTATATAACAGCAACTGTACCTCCATCATCTTCATCACTCAGTGTTTTACTACAGCGTTTTCTTCCTTACATATCACTCACGTACCCCCTGAGCGCTGATCTGCTGCTCCACTGTCCCCAGAAAAGACTCCAGCACGTTCCTCTCACCTGCAACAGACAGAAAAACTGATTACTACTAGTCTCTCTCAGCCTACAGCAGTTTATTATAACCACAGAGAAATAATTATAAACTATTACAGATTGCATGTCATGTTGTTATTCTGTTCTACATCACACCCCGTAATACGTGTCACATAAGCAGTTACTTTTGATTCTGGCCTTCTCTTCGTCAGTGAGGTGCTCCGTCCTCGTGCGAATCACCACGTTCACGTTGTTGACGGAGAACACCTAAACACCACCACCATCATCATCATCATCACATGACAAAGACAGAGCTCTTACAACATCATGGTTTTATTAATTATTATTGTATAATACCATATACTACATGGTATTATTATTGTTGGTATCTTCATCTTCAAGTTTGCTTTCACTCGCTCTTACTGGACATTTATGAAAAAGTTCGCACCTTCGCTTCGAACCCGTTCACCACTTCTGTTCTGTCTGTTCTCCAGCCCCAGATCCCGGATTTACACCTGCACACACAATCAACATCACTAAACAACCTGAACAACCAGAACCACATACACAGACACTTGAGCTGCTATATTACAAATAATTTATAACAACTGGCTGAAAACGACCACCGATTGGAATAATGGTGCATGACAATATCACAGGTTTCAGCACTGCATTGTTCAGAGGGTTACGTGGTTCATCAAAGTCGCCGACACGTTTAAGATCATTTCTCAGCAACAGATCAATCGATGGCTGATTCAGCTTCCTGTAAAGTCACAGTGAGACTCCAGACACCAGTGAGGAAGCTGAAATGTCTGTGAGTAAGGGCTTGTGTGTTAAATAAATAATAAATCCTGCTCTGGTGTGAAGATCAGCACTTTATTCAGCTTCACGGCGTCCTGTGACTCACGGCGTGACTCACCTCTCGAATGAGATGTCTTTGGTGTCCAGGAAGGTGTTGACGATGGGCGTGGTCAGCCGCTTTGCTACTTCCTGTTGGTCGGGCTGCATGGAGTCGAGAGTGACCTCGTCCAGCTCGCGCGAGATGTCAAAGCGCTCCGTGTCCACCAGCTCGTCGTCGTGATTCACCTCCATCAGCTCGGCGCAGCTCTCTGTCCACACACACACACACACACCATATAACGCACCATATAACACACAACTGGAATTCATTTCTTTACATCTGTCTCACCAAACTGGACCTTTGGAGCTGAAAATGATGACTGTAATGGATTGATGTGTGTGTGTGTGTGTGTGCGTGTGTGTGTGTGTGTGTACCGTCCCCCTTGAAGATGTAGCTCCGCCTCCCCCTGATCCACGTCATGTTCTCAAAGCCGAGCAGTGTGGCATCCACTCGCAGGTTCGTGCCGCTCTTCCAGATTCGACACACGTCACTCGGACACACGCGCGACACCAACGGTACTGTGACAAACACACACACACAGTTTTTTCATTGTCATGTTACCAAAAACCCACAAACCTGCATACAGCGTAAAAATCCTCTGTCCTGAAGATGTCGGAAAACCTAAAAGTTTACCCCTGACAGTTACAAAGCACTGACACTGGAGACTCCTTCCATAAATGTTAAATAAATTACATAAAACGTCACCATATCAACGGTTATGTTACAGCGAAGTCCCTGTGTATAATTACTCAACACCTTCTGACCAATCAGAATGGAGAACTCGAGCGAGACGCCTAGCTGAAGGTGTGAGAATGAAACGATAATGAGTGTGTAGCGATCGCACAGCAGGCGGAGACACACTTACTCCAGCTGGTGAACTCCCATTTCATCTCCATGTAGAAATCTGGAGACTGCAGAGGAAGAGAGAAACTTCAGATCAGTTAAAAGATTCCCGCATGCTGTACGTACACACGCAAAAAAACAACATAACTCCGTGGGGTGTGTAAAACTTAGCGTTCCGTAAGGAGACAGACGAGGAAGTGAGAGAGTAATGGCCTTCCTGTGTAGAGTTCGATCTCAGACAGAGATACAAGAGAAGCACACACTCGCTTCAGCATCGTTTGTTCTACACATTTTTTTCCTCCTCTCATCAACACTGTAAATTTCTGTATCTCCGGCTGGAGGGCAGAAAGGAGGAAAAAAAAGCGAGGGATGATGTCAGAGAGAGAGAGATGAAGAGCGACAGAGTCTCACCTCTCGGATCTTGCACAGTAACTCGGGCACTCCTGCCAGAGCCGTGGAGGCTTTGAGGTAATCACGCCGCTGCAGAACCAGCTGCACCATCTCCGGATCTCCGGTACTGACCGCTTCCTGGAGCACTACACACACACACACACACACACACACACTCCATTAGTTATATACACAACAGATTACATGATTTCTGGTTTGTGGTGTTTGGGTAGAGAGACAAGCAAGCACTTAAAACACACACACACACACACACACACACACACACACACACACACACACACACTCATGCGCTATCTATCGTTCACACTTTCTAATTCTGCAGCTTATATGGTGTCAAATGTCTTGTCTATCTGTGTCTAAGAGTGTAAAAGTCTTCACTCGAGTCTCTCTTTCTCTCTCACACACACACACACACACACACACTGCTGGCAGGCGTTCAGTGATATTCATAGAGGATGATTAACTTAATTACCATCATGCCATAAACAGCTCCACTCGTCATTTCACACACACACACACACACACACACACACACACACACACACACACACAGTGTCACATTCACTGTTCATCTTATTTCCTTTTCAGCGTGCTTGTCTTATCTGCAAGTGAAACTCTTGACACATGAGCAGCCATGCATGCCAGTAAGCATGCGCGCACACACACACACACACACACACACACACACACACACAAAGCAGCTGTTTGTCAAGAAAGTATATATTTATATACTCTGCTTCCAGAAGCCTGTATTAGTATACTAGTATGCTCAGTTGATTACGTGTTACAAGATCTTTATGCTAGCTGAGAATGTGTTCTCTTTACAGTAACACACACACACACACACACACACACACACACACACACACACACACAGTACGAGAATGAATATTTGACAATAGGGGTCATGGATCAGCTAGTCATTTCCTGACTGAGGCTTTAAATGCATCCCATAATGCTTCATCCTCTCTCTTTCTAACACACACACACACACACACACACAACTGACTAAGTGGAAGGGGTTTTTCCGGTTAAAACCATGAGTGTGGTGAGAGTAGTGTACACACACTTGCTACACACTCACACAGATGCAGTGTGACTATAAACAGATAAAAAGTATGATGTTCTTTAATAAATTAATTGTTGGCAAACTGCTGTGGTGTAAGAGGAATAAAACACTTCAGGGCGTGAAGTTTCAGGAGAATAACCAACGTGTGTGTGGTAACAGTAACTCTGCTTCATCACACCGGCATGGCGCTGATTATTTTCCTCACGTGCTCAAGATAAATAAACGTGTCTGCTGAAATAAAAAAGTGGAAATATCACAAGGAGCAGGAGTGAGGCTGTGCTTAAGGTTCTCCACTAGTGACCGTAAGGTTGTAGAGCCCCAGCGTCTCTTTGGATAAAAGTGTGTGTGTGTGTGTACACATATGTGTAAATGAGTGAGTCAATGTGTGTGTGTGAGAGAGAGAGACAGAGAGTGTGTATTGTGTATGTATGTGTGTGAGAGTGTGTGTACATATGTGTGAGTTTGCTTGTGAGTGTGAGAGAGAGAGTGTGTGTGTGTGTGTGTGTTGGACTCACTGGTCCAGTTCTTGGAGTTCTCTTTGAATAAAAGCATGTGTGATAGTGTGTGAGTGAGTGAGTGTGTGTATGTGTGTGTGAGAGAGAGAGAGAGAGAGTGTGAGTCAGTGTGTGTGTATGAGAGAGAGAATGTGTGAGAGTGTGTTGGACTCACTGGTCCAGTTCTTGGCATTCTGTTTTTCTATAATAGCGTGTGTGTGTGTGTGTGTGTGTGTGTGTGTGTTGGACTCACCGGTCCAGTTCTTGGCGTTCTCTTTGGTGACCTGGGCTCCGTGTCTCAGCAGCACCCGGACCGACTCCAGGTGACCCAGAGACACAGCTAAGTGCAGCGGGGTGCGTCCTCTTGGGTCCACCGCCTCTACGTTGTGCTGCAAATGAAAACACACACACACACACACACACACACACCACTCAGATTACACTCATCTCATAACACACAAGTCACATGTCTGACACCCTGCCTCATATAATATTAACTCTCTGATCTAATTACAGCCTCATTCTAACTCATTATCAAGTCTGATGGATGAAGTACAAGCTGCAGAAACTTTCTAACAAACCGCAGGAACATCATTTCTGATCTCTGAGCTTCAGTTCCATCATCTGAACACAACTGCTCTGTGATTGCGCCAATTATTTGCTCGTTAGCTTGCAGGTCTGTGCAGAAGCCCAAATCGCGCCCTGGTCCCTTAACATGTGCACTACCTAGGATGCTAGGTAATGGCATTCTACACACTACCTAGTGCACTAGCACGCTGTTTGGGACTCAGCCCGAGATTTACCAGCTACAAAAACAGCTAATCAGGCGAAGCTGAGATTTAAATGCATTTGATTCAGACTGTCAACAGAATTCAGGATAATAACAGAATCAAACAATACACCGCAAATTATAAAAGAATTCACTACTTAAACACTCGAATTAGCTCGTTAGATATTCAGTTAGCTAGCATGCTATTTAGATTAGCTGCCCCACGGTTAAGCCATGCCTTCCAGCAAATTATTTCAGGCTATAAATGTAACTTAAGTGATGAAATGAAGATGTTTATACCGATTGTGTGAGTCTTTCCAGCTGTCTGTAGTCGTTTTCCCAAACCAGCCAGTGCAGAAGAAACTTCTCCCTCAAGTCCATTTCACACTCCTTTTATAACAAAATGATAAAAACAACAGAAAAAAAACAAACTAGTACCGAGAGCGAATATGTCCCATAAGCCACATTTATGTAAATATAAAACTAACTAACTTTATTCCAATCATTTAGCGCGAATACATGCTAGAGAAAGAGCAGAGACTTTCCAAAATAAAACTTTTTCCACAAAACAAGGAAGTGACCGGATTAAACCATTAGCGCAAAATGCAGGGGGGAGGTTGTTAGAAGTGTAATGTGAGATTGTTTTTTTGTTTTTTTTTAAATAAACAAATAAGTAACATGAAAATAATATTTTCAAGTTTTGAAGTTTGATAATAGTTTCATCAGTAATTAGTTTTTTTTTTTTAGGATACGTAATAAGTTAGAGTGCGGATCCTCATAATGGTCACTTCCAAATTCGGGACTATTTCATTTCAAGAGGGGGAGTTTGGGTTGTACCATGTCCGGTTTTTTATTTATTTATTTATTCTTTTATTTATTTATTGACAAAAAGTATATGTATATGACACTGTGTTATCACATATACCACATTAACACTATAGTAACAAATCTGGTTTTATTTTGATATAAACACAGTGGTTTCGCCGTACTATTCCCCCAAAAAACTAAATCCCAATGTGTGTTGTTAGAGATTGTATTTGCACTTAAATGATTAAATAGACATATATTTATGTATTTATGTATTTATAAATATATATAATTAAACAATTAAGTCTAGTACAATGCCATGCTTAACTTCAGAGTTGTAATAACAAACTGGTATTCAACTAAAGTTCACCTGTAAAATGTAGTCATAGACCGTATCCTAAATAGCATACAGAGCCCTACAGGTGCCCCCTCTACAGCGTATGACAGTAACAGCGCTCTACGCCCTACTTAGTGCACTAGAGACCCAACACTGAGCCATTTGGAACTGAGCCTATGTAATAGCATGTATATCAGTGACGCACGGCTAATATTCGCAGTGCTAAGTGCTAAGAGCGTTTAAATAGTTTGAGGTTAATTGTTCATTAAAAGTAGACATTTCATTCCTCGTAAAACGTTAAATAGAGCAGAAACATATGGAAACACTACACTATGTGTGTATTGTGTGTTAGAAGGTGATAATTTCGTTGTTATGGAAACCGAGCGGCTAAAGCGCTTGGCTTAACGAGTCGGTTTAATGATTCGATTCATTTTTTAAGAGACCGAGTCTTCGCGAAGGAGTCGGCTCTTTATGTAAATAGACGATGTTGTAATGTTTTTGTTAAATAGAAGGTAGAGTGAGATTTCCTCAAACAGTGTGAGTCAAGGTCAAGCAAAGAAGAGCCACCATCGCAAATGCTGTCCGTTTAAAACATGGCAACGAGTCGTTTTGGAGCCGAAAGAGTCGGCCCAATGATCTGACTCACTGACAATCCAGTTCATTACACACTCATTTTCCAGTTTATTATGTAACACCTGACTCACACCTGCACCTATTAGTCACACACACACACACACACACACACACAAACACATACACCACAATTACTGACTGTATGCAGTATGATGTTATGCATTTGTCAGCCGCTCTACACCTAACACCAGTGTGTATGACTATTATTTTTCTTGATCTGAGGAATCATTCAAGCCAATTGTTTGGATTTGTCGCTTCAGTGGTTTCTCCGTAACATGAGAAGCTGCATATTTTTGGTCTTTTTAACTTTAAGAGAGAAAACAGAGAGGCTAGAGAGAGACCAACTGTTTATAGCTGCTATAATGTAAGTGAGAACAGGAACTAAGTTGACTAGCAGACATTCCACAACATTAAGAACAGATATGATGTTGTTTGTATCGTTGGCAATTTGCATTGGTATAAGAGTAATAAAACACTTGGGGTCATGCTGTTATAGGCAAGTAATCAACTTCATCATGCAATGCCGATGTTGATCATTTTCCTGTAACAGCGTGGCAGAGTGATTTACTCATCTCGAAAGAATTGTATCAGCACAGTGATACAGACCACACCGCATTTCGTTTGTGATGGATCTGAAAGTTTTACAGCCTCTGAAGGAGATTCATCCTCCAGCTACTCTTAAAGAGTGACTGTGTGTCTTCCTGCTGAACTGAGAGAGTAAGACATGATGATGTGTACAGTGTAATATGGAATAAAAATCACCTGGGCTTTTTCCAGTCTTTGACTGTCTGGTTTGGGTGAGTGTATGCCCATGGATCCTCAGATTGTTGTTATTCGCAGCGCTCTGTATAAACTCTAGAGACTGTTGTGTGTGAAAATCCCAGGAGTATCTGAAATACTCAAACCAGCCCATCAGGCACTAACATCCATGCCACGGTTAAAGTCACAGAGATCACACTTTTTCCCTATTGTGATGTTTGATGTGAACATTAACTGAAGGTCTTGACCTGTATCTGCATGATTTTATGCATTGTGCTGCTGCCACCTGATTGGATGATTAGATAACTGCATAATAAAGTGGAAGGCGAGTGTACGCCAGCGTGTAATACAGGTTTATACAGGTCATTGTCTCTGGTAGCGTTGTGGGAGCGCATCTGCGTTCACAGTGGTTGTTTTGTTTATACAAATCTACAGCCTCCGTACTGTGACCGTGTGCATTATGTCACTATCTGGTGTTGGCGATGTTCAGGTTTCTGTTTCGCTTGCTGTGTTAGACACACCTGAATTCACCTGTCACATATAGAAGAGGATGTTCTCACTGTTCTGTTCTTCATTTTGTTGATGTTTTGATGAAAACCTAATTGAGGTAAGCACAGGGTGTTAAAGGGAAGTGGGAATTACAGGCAATTTTTGTTATATTTTATAATGTTGTGATGTATGTCTGAGGGAATCAGGCTCGGCATTGCTACTTTATGTATTCCTTACTGCAAGGTGATGCATGGTCAGGAATCAACTGCAGTTAACCCTTTGAAGTCTAAAAAATGTAAACATTTGGCCATAGATTTTGTTTTACTGTATTAAACCAACTTAAATATGTTTTTATCTCTGAATGTATATGTGTCTGGTATTATTGTTTTCAACACAACCTTTAAGAATATTTCATTATTTTTATTATTATAAGATACTCTATTGATGTAAGTGCTTTCACAACTCACAAGTAAGAAAACAAAACGTCTATAAAAAACACATTTTTATTTAATAAATTAAGAAAATAAGCTAAATAAAATGTTTTTTTTTTTTACAGTATTTTTTTTCAACACCATAAATGCAAAATATGAACTTTAGAGGTAAAAAAAACAAGGAATGCTAGTGATCTGTTTACAAATAAATCAGATCACTCATAGGTGTTTTTGTTTTTTTCATTCTGGTCAGTCCTTCCTTTTTTCAGTCTGGTCGAGCCGCCCTTCGTCAAGACATAGTTAATTTAGACACGTAAAAAATTTGATTGTGATTTCTTTTAGATAAATTTAAAAAACCAATCAATTTTACTGCAAGGTTTATAATAAGGTAATTGGAATTCAAAGTCACATGATCAGCCATTAAAATTAATTTTATTATGACCGTAATGTACCTTATCCTCAACTATCTGGTCTGGTCTGATGATCTGCCTCTTAAATGGATGAATTCTGCTTAAAGTCTATAGCAAATGGATCTCAGACTTGCTCTGAAGAAACTCCTTCTTTCCCACATGATTATTTTTCCTCATGCATCAGCAGGTGAGTGTGATTGTTCAAAGTTTAATATTTTAATAGGTGTGTGTAGTATCTTGTTCGTGTGAATGGTCAGGCAGCAGAGACAGATAAAATTGTGCTTTATTTGAACTTCATTTCAATCCAAATCACAAAACAGAGACGTCTTCAAAAAAAAACAGACCAGGATCAGGCGATCTGCAAACGGTCTAGAGTACGCAAAACCAGGATCAAAGTAGAAAATTAAATACTGTGAAAAAAACAGAAAAAACACACAGAAACCAAAGGCTCAAAACATCTTACATTCGTACTTAGAGCGAGACTTTGTTATGAGCATGAGTCGCGTGTATCATTGAGTAAAGCTGTGTGTCTGGTGAACGTGAAAATGGATGTGGCTGATGGAAAAATAGATCGATTTCAGCCATGTTGTGATGCAGTGGTGAATTCTGGGAATTAGAGTATGAGGCTGAGACCAACACTGATGTGACATGAATTAGCTGAACCCATTTAAACTACTGTGATTTAAACTAGCTTGTGCTGGTGTAGTTTAAATGTCTACTGTACAAGTCACTGTGAATAAACCATTATTATACAATTGCTAAGTATATTAATGTATTGCAGTAATTCTTTGGTACTGCAGTGATGTATTGCAGTAATTCTTTGGTACAACTGGATGAAGAGGCCAATTAAAAATAAATAGAAATAGGAAAACAAAAGAGTTTTATTAATGTCCACTATCTGGTTTACACACCAATGTCTCCTCTGACTTGTTCATTAGGGATCTAAATCTAAATCCAGATATCTAAAAAGCTCCATTACGTCAATGTCTACGCATTGTTAAAAGCACTATACAAATAAAATTGAATTAATGAGTAAATAACTAAAACAATATAATAACCAGTTCACCAGGTGGTTTAATATTTTTTACAGTCACACACTCTGTGCAGTACCTCTACACTGCCCTCACACCAGGAATAAATCTCACTGCTGTTGGTCTGGTGGATGGAGAGCAGTTTGTGTACTATGACAGCAACATCAGGAAGACGATCCCAAAGATGGAGTGGATAAAGAAGATCAGCCCTGATGATCCAGATTACTGGAGCAGACTGACACAGTGTATGCAGAGAGATCAGGAGAACCTCAAACAGCTCTTAGATACAGTAATGAAAGACTTTAATCACACTGAAGGTGAGGCTGAACACACTCAGAGCTTC
>CM074939.1:933275-944340 GCA_037576815.1 Pangasius larnaudii | reverse complement strand
GAGCAGTTTGTGTCCTACGACAGCAACATCACAGAGATGATCACAAAAAGACAGAGTGGATAAGGAAGATTGATGCTGATGATTCAGATTATTGGAAAAACCAGACACAGAAGATGCAGAGTGATCAGGAGAACCTCACACAGCTCTTGGCTACAGTAATGCAAGACTTTAATCACTCTAAAGGTAAGTATGAACACACTCAGGGCTTTTACTGTTAAATGTCAGTGATGGTTTAATAGTTAAGGTTCTGTGTCGTGAGTTTGAGTCTCCGCCCTGCTAGAGAGCCAAAGTCCAAAGAAACGCTCAGCAGATCTTAAGATTACAGAAGAGCTGCAATGATTAGTCTGAATAATTGATAATCTGAATTATGAAACATTATCAACATGTTTTGTTTTTAAATATTTGACTGTTGATTATTAAAAATATGGGTAGAATGTAATACCACAGTGAAGCCACTGGGGGGAGCAGCAGCAGTGATCATACAAAACTGGGTCAAGGTCCAACACTGAGGAAGAACACAAAGAAGCAGATATATATATATGTTATATTCTATTAAATATATATATATATATATCTTGCATATTGAATGTGAAAGGAGCTGTAAGACTAAATGCGGAAAAAAGATTTTTTGAGAGTTCTTGTGACCTTCAACATAACCAATAGAAAACAAAATTTGCTCTCTCTCTTACTCTTGCCCCACCCCCTGTTTTTCTCTCTCTCTCAGAGAGAACACTTAAAGATGGCAGCAATGAGAGAGAGAGAGAGAGAGAGAGAGAGAGACCTAAATCACTGCAGAAAGCAAAAGCATGGTACAGTGAAATCTTCACAAAGCGGAGATGCCTTTCATAGCAGCACAAGCATTAAAAACAAAAGCTACTGAAAGCTCTTCGAGTGAAATTGGTACTGGGAAAAGAGATTAATGGTTAAATGAGATGTTGTTCCTCAAAATTTTACTTTAACTTGTTGGAAAATATTGTGTGTGTGTGTCTGCAGGAGGTCATACACTGCAGAGGATGTTTGGCTGTGAGCTCGATGATGACGGCACCACTAGCGGATACGATCAGTACGGTTATGATGGAGAAGATTTCATCAGTCTGGATCTGAAACCTGAAACCTGGACTGCAGTTAATGATAAAGCTGTGATCACCAAACACATGTGGGAGTCTACAGGAGCTGAGGCTAAATACATGTGGAACTTCCTGGAGGAGGAGTGTATCAAGCACTTAAAGAAGTATGTCTCTTATGGCAGAGAGACTCTGGAAAGGAAAGGTAAAGCATGTGATCTGCTCTGTTACTGTAACTGCAGCTGCTCACACACACACACACACACACACACACACACTCACACTGCTCCTTGTTTGTTCACTTATTCTTCTTTATACTAAATAAAGAAGAAACATCATTCACTGCACACACATTACTGTCCTTCACATGAGAAATAACTCAGTTTAATTATTTAACTGGAAATTCATGTGAGACACTTCTAACAGAATTTAGTTGCATGTAAAAGGACTTCTCATGTTTATAAATGAATAAATCTCATAGAGTGGTTTAATATTTATGTCTCTGTGTGTTTCTACAGTTCGTCCTGACACGTTAGTGTTCCAGGAGTACTACTTCTTTGAAAAGGTGGTGTGTCATGCTACAGGTTTCTTCCCCAAAGCACTGAATATCACCTGGCAGAAGGACGGAGAGGAGGTGCATGAGGACGTGGTGCTCAGAGAGACGTTACCCAACCAGGATGGAAGCTTCCAGAAGAGAAGCATCCTGACAGTTACAGCTGAGGAGCTGCAGAAACACACCTACACCTGCGTGATTCAGCACAGCAGTTTGGAGAAGGAGTTGGTGCTGCCTGTGGACACAATCAAGCCTAAACAAATTTCCCATAAATCTACACATTGTACACAGAGTGAAGGTGATTTACTGATGCAGCAGATAATAAAGTATCTGTGCTGTTTTAACAGGTTTTGGGTGGTATGAAGAACCAGATGAAGTGTCAGCTGGAGGGCAGATTGCAATAATTATTGGTGTAGTTGTGGCATTTGTTGCTGCTGTTGCTGGAATTCTCATCTGGAAGAAGAAGAAGACATCTGGTGAGAAGAGAAAGAAAGAAACTTCAATCCAAATTTAGCAATGTTTAGATTTTAAAAAGAACTTAATGAGTGTATTCCATTTTTTCAACAGATAGACAGTCAAAAATGAAAACTTTGTGCTGTATTTAGTATTTGAAATAATTTTCTTTAATCCTATAAAACCTGTGGGTGGTGTCCGTGTACAACTGCCTGGCCCACCCTCATAACCCGGTCAGCCTCAGCCCAAAACGCTGATGTGGTGGAAGGTACTGCCAAATGTAGTTGTATATCCACATACAATAAGAGCTGATGAATAAATGATGAATAATCAAAAATTATTAATTTTGCTTTATGCTGCTGCTATTATTTCTGTATTTCACTCCACACTATATATATATATATATATATATATATATATATATATATACATAAAATGTGGATGAGACTGAAACAACAATGAGGAGACATTTTAGACTAATTCTTCCCAAAAACAAATTCTCTTGTTCTTTCCTGTTTTCTTAAACCATTCATCTTCTATTCTATTAAGTTTCCCCGGAGCCTGCATTCTCCTGTACAAGGTCTTGAATTCAGTTGTTCCCTCATTGTTGCCTGCCATTTCTGCCAAAAACTTCAACTTTGTCTCTTCAACTTTTTCCCAAAAGTGTTGTGGAATATTCAGGTGGGCTTTTGCAAACTGCGGAGATGCCCTGATTTTTTTAAATTATTTTTTTTTAATTTTGGAAAGATTTGGAGTGTTTTCCTCTGCACTTTCCTGTTTTCTTATAATGGAAATAAACAGAGTTTCAGTGATCAAAGAACATCTTCAGGTCTTTTTCTCAGACTATTGGTTTCTTTTTCACCTCCTTTGCCATTACATGTTATGCTCTTGGTATCGTTGCAGGAAGACCACACCAAGGGAGATGTTCTGTACTTTTGTACAGTTTATCTTATTGTCCACTGATGAACACCCAGATCTTTAGAAATTCCTTGTGGCTTTTCCAGCCTCATGTTTTGGTTTTTTTTTTGCCAATCATCAGGGGTCATGATTTTAGTGTTAATAAGAGACCATTTAAGAGAAAAGAGCAATGATTGTATTTGACATTGTTACTTGATTTAATGCTACACTGAACAGTTACAAAAATTGTAGTTTCATCATAAATATTTATGGTATATTCAAGAATAGTATGTTTTCAGTTTGTTTCAATTTTATCTGAATAGATCTCTTAATAGAAAATAAAGCACAGAGCCCATGACTACTGAGCCCGATCTGGAGGCCCCACCTCGAGCCTACAAGCCCTGGCTAGCTGCATGCACCCTCCATGCTACCTCACGTGTGCACACTCACCGTGGATGTAGATGGTATCCCTGTTCCAGCCCTCCTAGTCTCAGGAAGTACAGTCACCCTTGCCTGCTCAGCGATCCTGTCCCACGCTACCAAGGCGTGCAGGACTCTTTTGGTCCCCTGCATGCACTTAGATGTCAGGGAGGTCCCTGTCGCTGAGGTCTGGAACAGGAGCCATTCAGAGGAGTGGCCAATACTAATGGGCCTGATCCCCAAAGTACCAGTACCACTCCAACATGGAAGGGACTGGCCAGGGTTCCCCATGACTCCAGCACTTCCTCTGAAGTCCAGACAGTGTCCAGACAAAGCCACAAAGTCCAGGACTCTACAGCAGAGCCTGCCCCGGGTCCAGCCGGGATACCTGGCCCAAGAAGACAACGCCAATCCAGGAGCGGAAGATGAGAACCACAATCCCACTAATCCAGTCTCTTGTGTGTTTCAGGTGACTCACGTGGGCAACTTTGGGCAGAGCAGAAGGAAGATGACCGTCTGAAACACTGTTGGGACCAGATGCAACAGACAGAGGAGTTGAACCAGTATCCCGACGAGAGACTTCCGGTCTTCTGTTTTCTGTGTAAAGAGGGACTCCTATCACCGCACCGAACGGCGGGGCCAAATCTATGACCTCTTGGTGCTCACAGCTTTCACCAGTCTCTCCTCAGAGACCCCTGAGCATACCTTGGTGCAGAATGGAGAAGATCTGACCCCTGCACAGAGGCAAGAGCTGACAGAGCTAGTGAACCAGTTTGCAGACATCTGCCTCTCAACACCAGGGATGGTCCAGCATGAGATGAAGAACCTACCGGAAGTCATGGTACAAGAGCGGCCCTGCCATGTCCCAGAAGCCCACCGCTATTGAGGAGGAAGTTAGCTGGATGCTGCGAGTCTGCCAGCCCCTCGTCCAGCCCCATCGTGGTGGTTCTGAAGCCCGACGGGGGTCTCAGACTGTATAACTACTTCCGGAAGCTCAACCAGGTGTCAGATTTTGACAGCTACCCCCTTCCCCGAGTGGACGACCTGGTGGAGTGACTGGGGAGAGCTCGGTTCATCTCCACCCTTCATCTCACCAAAGGTTACTGGCAGGTAGCTTTAGCTCCAGGCGCCAAACCCAAGACGGCATTCAGCACTGCTAGTGGCCACTGGTAGTACTGGGTTCTCCCTGTCAGGCTGCAAGGAACGCCCGCAACCTTCCAACGTCTGATGGACATCGTCCTACGGCCGCACAGAAAATTCGCTGCCACTTACCTGGACTTGTAATGGAATGTAATAATTCACTCCCCCACCTGGTCGGACCACCTGTACCATCTCACGGAGGTCCTAGGAGAGCTTCAGAAGGCAGGGCTGATGGCCAATCCATGTAAGTGCCATCTGGGGCTGACTGAGGCACAGTACCTGGGTTAGTGTACTATCAGTAAGAGGAGGATTTCTTTATTTTCTTTAATTGGTGGAGGAAATGCTGCACTTTTGGTGTTTTACTTTCTCTACTGCCTGTTGGGGAAATATAATGTTGACAGGTCGTGATACCGATACATGCATTTTTGAAGGCACTAATGAAATAGATTTAGAGCTAAACTAAGTAAGTGTTTTTATTTGGGTCAATGCTCAGCTATCACTCAGAGTTGTGTGAAGACCAGCTATCTCTCTAACCACAGGGCTTTGCTCAAAGACATGCAGCTACTCTCCATTTTATGGTTTGAATATTTTCCAGCCACAGACCTGACACTCATTTTTGTGCATTTGTTTCGTACTGAACTGCAGAATCCCACAACCGCATTACATCCGCTTCTGACCACGAGGAGTTTATCTGCACCTTAGTTTCAAATTTCCACATTCTATGTAGGATTACCATTTTCAGCAAATTATGTCTGAATGTTGATGAATGTGTTGAAAATCTTTTTGATCTGGCGTGTAACTAACCCCAGAGCATGTCTTTGGTCGGTTCTGTTTTAGAGTTTATTATTGTGTAATGATGTCTTTTCATTTCTGTGGGGTCTCTTTCTTTTTTTTTTATAATTTGTAGTTTTTGCTTAATGACAGTCTGATACACATCACATTCTGATGCTTCTGCTTAACTGAAATTTGGGTGTTAAACAAATGCAACTAATTTAATTATATAACAAATTAAAAACAGATCGGAGTAAGAAACGGTTATAAACAATGAGCATAAAGGCCAATGACAGTGACGTTGCTTTCATGTCAAGTCATTTCAAGTTTCATCTTTTGGCTCTTCAACAAACTTTACAATAACTGTGTATATAGTAGAGGACGTATCCTTTACAAGAAAATACCATTTACTTTTTCTTCTTATAAGAATGTAGCTTTTTATCAGCCAATAAAAACAGGAAATTTTAATTTATATTTCTTAAAAAGGCCAGAGTGAAATAATGTCATAGTAACTGTGTACATATTAAAGGAGGAATAACAAGCAAGAAAAACACATTTTATTTTTTATGCTTATTTAAAAGTGAGCTTTTTGTCAGTCCCAAAATGTATGGCATATTACTATTTCTTTTCAAGCTTTTCTTTCCAAGCATTTTTTTGTCACAGCAAACAGATTTCATACAGCTGAGTAGAGTACTCGAATTTCACATTTATCTCTGTATATTTTTTTATTATATTATATTTACTTTAAAAGTCGATTGTTCTCATTAAAGAAACACATTCAAAACAAACATTGTATTTTTTGCAAAACGATGGTCCACACAATAATTAATAAAAAAGTGTGCATGTAAACTTCTCTCTATTTATTTGAACTGAAACAGAGGAGCTGCAGCATTTTTTTTTACCCCCACATGAAGGGTAGTTACTGTAAACAGCCGTATATAGTATGTGCACTCTTGTTTCCACAGCCATTGGTTTGACCTCCTTTAGTTGCACCTGAGAATCAGAGCAGTTTCTTTTTCCTGTCTTGTGTGTTTAATGAAACTGGAACACAAATCACTACGAACTGCTGCTTTAGCGTGTTATTCTGAAGTGCAGTTGTGACCCCAGTAGCAGAAAGGAGAAAACTTTTTTACCAAAAAGATTCTCTACAGACTAATTCTGTTTAAACTCTGCAGGAATGGAGCTCAGATCTGTCCTTGTGAAAGTCCTGTTCTTCCTCACGATTAGTTTTCCTCAGGCATCTGCAGGTAAGAGTGATTTTAATATATTGAATAACTGCTGTATTTTCTTATATAGAGTAAGTAAGGAATAACACTTCAGATCGTGCTGTTATATAATCCATGCAGAGAAGGTGTGATAAAGCAGAGTTTCTATTACACCCTGAAGTGGATTATTTTTCTATGGCGGCCTAAAGTCAGGGATCAAAATAGTGCTGAGGTCCAACCAAGACATCACATATTTTTGTGCTTTTGTCTTCCTGTGAAGCAGCGTAAGGAGACACACGTTTGCTCTGTGCCACTGATATCCATGGTTCCATCTGCCAACACAGTAAACTACTTTGCTTTTTGCTATATTTCAGTTGTTAGCCAATAAATATGTCGCATATGTCTCAATAAAAAGTTATAATTCTGGTAAAGCAGTGTCTCTTGAGAGCTAAACATAATGGGTGATTAATTGTGGTTTTAGATACACAGTGTTCAGGGTGTTGGAGTAGAACCTGGTGTCTCTCCCCTTTATATAGTGAGTGTTTTGGGTGGCTCAAAAGGTCGTGAGTTCAAATCCCAGCACTGCCAAGCCACCACAGCTGGGCCCTTGAGCAAGGCTCTTAACCCTCAACTGCTCAGTTGTATAAATGATAAAAATGTAAGTCGCTCTGGATAAGGGCATCTGCCAAATGCTGTAAATATAAATATACTGCAAAGATTGAGCAAGGGAAAGTGTTGTAGATATTGCAAATCGAAATTCTTCTGCACCACTGTGTAACTTGTTTCACACCAGAAGACTGAGGGGGAAACAAAGAGAAATGTGTTCCTGTTTTTGACTAGTTTCAGGTCTATTTTTTGGTTTTTTTTTTTTTTTTTGAGACTGTGACTTTGTGATTGTTATGCTGGAAATGTTGCTGAGAGAAAGCAACTCTGCTCACTGAGTTCAGCCAAGACTTCCTTAAAGTAGGCTGCATTTAGCCACCATGTTATCAGGACTTCTCTGTCTCCATATTGAATCTGACAAAAGGACATTTGCTACATCAAAAAACAATTAGGCTACAGAGGTCCAGATCTCATTTTCCTCATAGTTCGATACTCAGGCCAGCTGTTTCATCTCTTAATAGTACAATAGTACTTATTTTTAAGAGTAAAAAGCCCTAATTTAATTTTTACGAGTCAGAATTAGAGCTTTACTAGTAATAATTTTACTTTGACTAGTCAGAAATAATTTATAGACATAATGATTTACAGATATATTTTTATTCTAGTAAAAATATTATTCTAACATTTTTGATTTCTATTAGACACTTCGCACTAGTTGCAAAATATATTTGACTAGTCGCATTATTTTATTACTAGACAAAATGATCAATATTTCAATTATAGATATCTGCACTGTATTTCTTACTAGCTAGTTAACTGTGTGCCAAATGTAAAAGTCAAATAATCTTTTCTCTCTGACATTTTTTTGAACATTTGAGGCCATTCAATACATTTACATAGTGACTCATGTCAAATAACAGGTTCACGTTTCAGGGTTGCCAGGTTAACACCATAGTTTTGTAATAGTTTTTACACCTAGTTTTGGAATAGAGTTAATAGGGGTGTAATGATGCACGCTGGTCATTATTCAGTTCAGTTCACAATACTGGCTTCAAGATTCACAATTCAATTTG
The DNA here is from genome assembly GCA_037576815.1 of Pangasius larnaudii. NCBI lineage: Eukaryota > Metazoa > Chordata > Actinopteri > Siluriformes > Pangasiidae > Pangasius > Pangasius larnaudii. Next base: position 936,161 of record CM074939.1, on the reverse strand, counting down.
ATTCTAAGTAAATTTTGAACAAGATTTGAATAAAGAAAAATATGAATGAAAATACTTTTCATTCATGATTTATTTCTTAATCAATAACAATGCAAAACGATGTGCATTTTTATCTGTATAAAACTAAATAAATCAGAAATTGCTGCAAACATTTCTACAGGTTCTCCATATCTTAAAAATTAATTAATTAATTAATTCTCCCAAACATTTAACTGAATAAACAAAGTCTCTGCCACAGGGAAAAAGGATGGATTGAAACATAACATGTTATGAAACATAACATAACACAATGCATTTAATGAGTCATTTTAAATGGAAATGGAGCTCCAAAGTCGGCTAAAATGTCTTGGTTCTCGGTTCTCTGCTTTCTCGGGCACTGTAGATCGCAGCAGCTTGGGGCTGGTGTCGTTTGAAGGCAACTTTTGAAGAGCTTTTTTTTTTTTTAACTGTGATAACATGGTCAAGTAACCATATAACCTATAATGTGGGTTGGTCATTGTATTCTAGTGTTCCTATTAAAGTGGACAGTGAATGTATATTGACTCGATGGGTTGTGCAGATTGGGACAAGTAATGTGTTCAAACAGAGCAACTGCATTAAATGCATAAGTAATAGAACGCTCATACAGTATACACTACTATACAGTAGTTGAGGATGTATAAAGCAAGTCCGCTGATGACATTTTGGGCTGAAAAACAGTCCGTTGCTACCAAGATCTTGCTTTAAAGGAAATAATTGGAATGAAAACAAATCAATTTCTACAAACATATGCAATGGACAAGGGAAAATTTAATCCCCCAGAGTTACTCTTGACACTGGCAACCTTGTTCCAAAAATAGTACAGCATGGTGTAAAACTGGCAACCCTACTGCCCAAATGCCATGTTGTCCTGGTGAAGGAAACTCCAAGAAAGTGGGGCAAGTATGAATGAACAGTTTAACTTCCACTTTAACATTTAGCATTTATATTCATATTTACAATTCAAGATATATATATGTCACAGCTGCATTACAGATGTGCTGACTTGTACTGTTTTGTATTGTTACTTCAGTGTAGATATCTAAACTCCTCTGTACTGATGACTTTCCCATCTTGGGAAATGTAAGTTTCAGCTTTGTCTCTGGCTGCTCCAAACCACGGACACTGCAGACTCCTTCCATTAAATTAAATTAAATAAAATTTAAGTCTCCTTACAGAAAACTTACACACATTTAAATCCTTTTTATTTGAAGCTTCTGCTGTAAAAGTGCCTGCGAATGAGGGAGTTTTTTTTTCTCCTCGCTGCCACTTCTGCTTTGTTTATTCAGGATCTAAATCTACATCTGGATTTCTTTCAAGCTGTCTATTGTTGATGAATTGAATTAATAAGCAAATAACCAATTTATTTTTTTTGTTTAGTTTATTATTTAAAACTGCACCGATCAGGGTTTGTAGCTGAAATGCTGTGGGACTTTCAAATATTGATTCATCAAAACTATTTAAAAACTACCCTTTTTTTTTTTTTTTTTTTTACAGACACACACTCTCTGCAGTACCTCTACACTGCCGTCACACCAGGAATAAATTTCCCAGAGTTCACTGCTGTTGGTCTGGTGGACAGACACCAGTTTGTGTACTATGACAGCAACATCAGGAAGATGATCCCAAGGACGGAGTGGATAAATAAGGTTGATGCTGATGATCCAGATTACTGGAACAGGCGAACACGTGAGATGCAGAGTCATCAGGAGAACCTGGAGAACCAACGCTATAATCACACTAAAGGTAAAGATGAACACAAGCCGAGCTTTTCCTGTTAAATGTCAGTGATGGTTCAATGGTTAAGGTTCTGTTCCAAGGTTGTGATTTAATCCCAGTGTGACTCTTATTAAAGTCTTTAACACTCCGCTGATTGGTTCTGTGATTAGATTATACACAGATATTGTAACTTATACTACAGCGTTGTTGAATTCTTGTCGTGGAAATCTAGAAATAGAGGTAAATAAATTCAGCAGACAAGATTGAGCAAGCAAGAGTATAAAGTTTATTGTTGCAGCAAGACGTCTTCAGTATGCATTACAAAGATCATGCAGCCAGAGGAGATGCTTCCCCTTCCTGGTGCTTCCTTTTATACACTGTCTTTCATCCCTTTAGAGCCTTCTATCACTTTTCATGAACATAACTACACAAGGTTCTAATTCTGCCTATCATGGTTTGGTGTTTTGCTCCAACTTTACTGGTTATGCTTGCGTGCATCATTCTTTTACCCTCGATTACTAGGCATTGGCATGCTCTTCTGTTTTAGCTGACATTTGGACCACTTTGTGCTAACGATGACAGGAACTGGGCTTAATTCACTTCTTGTTTTCCTCCTTGAGCAACAGCAACTGTTTTCACAGAACATCTTTTCCCTCGTAACTTGTCGGAACATAAAAACTAATGATGCATGCGAATGAAATTTTCCACTACATTCTGGATTCTGATCGGTCAGATCAGAGGTGTTGATGAATTTTCCATAACAGCCGCTCTGACACTAGTGCAGCTACAAATGACAGGTTTATATAAATGTGCTCGTTCTAATGTGTTATCGTTTCTATAGTAACAGCTCATTTACTGGGACTTGTACAGTGAACTCTCCAACTTGAGAGAGAAAAGAGAGGCTGGTGTGGGAATGACTGCTTATAGCTGTGTGTGTGTGTGTGTGTGTGTGTGTGTGTATCTGCAGGAGTTCACACAGTGCAGGTGATGTACGGCTGTGAGCTCGATGATGACGGCAGCACTAGAGGATACAGTCAGTACGGTTATGATGGAGAAGATTTCATCAGTCTGGATCTGAAAACTAAAACCTGGACTGCAGCCAAACCTCAAGCTGTGATCACCAAGAACAAGTGGGATAATGATCCTGGT
>CM074939.1:900210-910660 GCA_037576815.1 Pangasius larnaudii | reverse complement strand
AATAAAATATTCAGGTGCAAATAGATAAAATTCTTTATTTTGTCCTTGGTACTAAGAAAATAACAGATTTCTAGGGTCATGCTGTTAGAGATCTTCCCATTAATAAATCCTCTGTGATGTTCATGGATTTATATACTATATTTACAGAAAAATGGATTGTTTTCATTTAATAAAATTACGCAAAATGTACACTCTATTCCAGAAAAAAAGATACATAATTGAAAAGGAAGGGTGCATGTAAACTTTTCTAATTTCTACATTTAAACAGATGGATGAAAGCTTTTTTTCTCCAAGTGCCTTTTTGTCTTCCAGAAAAACCTTTATATACTCCAAAAAACCCTGCATATACTCAAAAAAAAACTGTGTATACTTCAAAATAAAACCTGTATATACTCCAAAAAACCCTGTATATACCTCCCTTTCTCTCTGTATATACTGCACACTCAAACAAACAAAACCATCAGAGCTGTGTCCTCATACAGCTATGGCCAAGCTGTTTATTTATTTATTTATTTATGGCCAAGTTATTTATTTATTTATTCACATTACTGTTTATTATTCAGAATTCTTTTTCTAATCAGAAGAAGAATAATTCTGGATAATAGTGTGTGATTACACAGTATTGTAATAGTCACTACAGACTGTGCATATGCAGTGGTTGAGCACTAGGGGGCGCTCTGGGGATTTCTATAAATAAACGCTTGCGTTCAACTCTGAAGAGGAAAAAATTCTGCCAAACAAATATAATCTCTATTGTTCACTCTGTCATTTAAAGGTCAGTATTTCATTAAAAACGTGTCACTTTACACCTCACAAAGATTATAAAGTTGAGCAAACAGAGTAATATTTTAATCCCTGTACTGCTGAGTCAGGTTTTGCATTTTTAAATGTTTATTTTTATTTATTTATTTATTTTGTCCTGAATGAAATGTTAGCTAACTGTTAGCAGTTTAATATATTCGGAAAAATATCTCTAGCTTGAAATCTTGAATTAATGTTATTTATCACTTATGACAGTTTACGTCATTGAAATATTTGGTGAAATATTTAAAATAACCTTTAAAGTTAAGCTATAAATAGTAGCTTAGCTGGTACACTGGGTAGCGCGAGCCGCCTCGACCGTTAACGGTCATATTTTTAAATGATGCAGAGCGCCTGTTACGTCACACTGACTGTTTATTCAGTCACTTTATATACTTTACTGTACTACAGGTGACCTCATTCATAACACTCTGTGCAGATTATAATGTATTGTTTTGCTCTGTGAAGCTGATGTATCCGTACTGAATAGCAAAATAGCCAAATAGAGATAAAAAACTGAATATTATTACTGCAACTAAACAACTAATCAACGAAATTCATACAAATCAATAATAAAAAATAATAACAACAAACTTCATTATCGATTAGTGGACTGTGTTATGAACAACGCTTTGTGTACTAGCATACACACATACATATGTGTGTGTGTATATGTATGTATTTGTTTGTTTATTAATATATCTTGAGTGTCGTTGAAAAAGGCCACTGCTTTGGAGATTCCACACATTGTAAAAATGAATGTAAAATGTTAGATAAATTTCACACCGGAGTGTTTCAGTTAGTGAGACAGCCAGTCGATTATTATTTTTGCCTTTATTTTGTCTGTTGAGAATTGAACAATTCAGGGCTTGAAATGCAGATAAAACATAAAGTTGCAAAAAAAAAAAAAAAAAAAAGGCGCGTGTGAGCTCTGGTTCCTTCCTGTTTCAAATTTTGTGATGGTTGGAAAAGAGTTGTTATTTTCCAGGTATTCAGTGCCATGAATCTAAAATGTGCAGTTCTTTGAGTGTTAATCCCAATATAAAAAAATAAAACAATAAACATTTGGACTTTTAAAATTGCGTCATCAGTCCATGGTTTGGAAGAAATTCTTCTATGTGAAAGCAAAGCTGTGATTATAAGCCCCGCCCCCAAATGAGTCCGGAATTGTTCCTGGGTGTGGACTCAATTGTTCGGGCCATTTAATTAGTGTCAAGAAAATGTTTTATATCTTTATTAAAGGAGGCACAGTGGCTTTGTGGTTAGCACTGTGCCTCACGCCTCCGGGGTGGTGGGTTTGAATCATGCCTCTGCCCTGTGTTATCCCCATGCTCCAGGGCTTTCCTCCCCCAATCCAAATACATGCATTGTAGGGTGATTGGAATTTCCAAATTGTCCATAGTGAGTGAATGGGTGTGTGTGTGTGTGTGTGTGTGTGTGTGTGTGTGTGTGTGTGTGACAGAGAGACAGAGAGAGATATTGTGCCCTGAGCTGGGTTGGCATCCCGTCCAGGTTGAAACTAGTGCAGTGGGTGTAAAATGAGGTTATTTAGCACAATCTGACCAATCAGAATCCAGAACTTAGCAGCACATTAAAATCCACTTAATAAATAATAAGTAATAAATCTAAAGGTTGATTAAACATGATAATTCATTAACACAAAAAAAATCATGTATGTACTTAATTTGTACCTATTTATTGTGTTTCTACTTGTGGTTATTTACTGGAGTCCCATAAATAAAAAGGCTACCTATAGCCTATAGCGTGCAGCCTACAAACCTTCTGCAAAAAAATTACAAATCTATATCACAGTAGCCTTTATATCAATCATTTTAATTTCTAACTATATAACGATATCATCTGATTCTGAATTGCATTTATATTTACTTAAAAATGAAGTTCGTGACTTTCTAAATGTAAAAAAAAAAGTTCATTTATGTATCAGTCTATACAGGCATAGAACACAATATAAAGATTAAAAAAAGAACTATGTACAAGCAAAAAATGAACAGTATGGGGGAAAAAATCATGTTGTGATTGCGAGGCATTTTGTGACCAGATGTTCAGTTTTAAGATTTAAAAATGTGCTATTTGGACCGAACTGATAGGACACGTTGCTGTTTGCGAATTGGGCCTCGTTTCTACAGGTGTCTAATGACATTTGATGTTGCACACATTTTTTTTTACATCTTGGATGTCTGACTGCAAAAATCCTAAAGAGACTGAACAATGTGTCGGGTTAACAAGAGTTGCAGATTTATAACATTTTGGATGATGAACCACAGATAATTATTGGCATAATTATTGAGTTTTTTTAACCTGATTAATATTTCAGCATAAATAAATCACTTTAACCAAGTACATCACAAAAACATTCTTTCCTCAAAAGCAGCAAATGGAAGAAAAATTTACAAATACTAATTTGTATCACTGTTATCTTTGGCTTTCCCTTACTGCGTATTTATGACGTGTTTATCCTTTTTTATGATCACCAAATAACATTGTCTGACAGATCCCTGAGAAAGAATGCTGAAAAATGACATCACTTAATCACATAATTATACAATAAAAAATTATTCTGTTGTAAAAAAAAAAAAACTATGGGCTTCCTCTCCTGTACAGTGATAGGAGTGGATTTGGACTCCTGGTCCTGTTCTGATCATGACCTAATTCCATTCTGCGTCCAGTCTTCTGTGTCCTGGTCCTATTTTGGTCCGATCTGGATCTGTTCTGTTCCCAATCCATCTGTTACTGTGTTGTCTTTGTTTAAGCCCCTGTTCTTTCTTTATTTATTGATCACTGTGAATTTTGTCCTCCCTGTTGTGTAGCCATGATATAGTCCTGTCCTGCTCTGGTCCTGCTCTGGTCCTGCTCTGTCTCTGTGTGGCCATTAATGCTTTTGACCGTAATGTTGTGGCATCACGACTAGAGCTCCTTTAGATTTTCACCCCAGTATATGTGGAGATAGGAGTGGATGTAGGAGTTCTACAGTGATTGAAATAACAATTTCATTGTAGCTCTGTGGTTCAGTCCAGTTCTAGCTCGAGTTGAAACTGTTTCTGTGCTTCAAGGGCTCCATCTCCACCACATGGTCTCTGGATCTGGAGCCTCTATTCAGCTCCACTATGCGAGGAACCACCGTGGACCAGCGATCTGTAACACCCACACAGACAGTTTTAATACTGTGTGTATTTTGCAAAGAAGTTATTTATATTGTAAGACAGTTGAAAGAGCACAGGTTCATTTATTTCTGCTGAAGGAACCCAGAGGCTCCAGTAGAGAGCACTTGTGGCTCAAAGAGTGACATGGAGCACATTACTTAATTCAAAACTTGATATTATATTAAATGAAACCATGTGTGATTTATTTATATAAAAATGTTCATGAAGGTTTAAACATCTTCTGTGTTTAGAGTGAGCTTACACAGGTGATTAATGTGCCCCTAAAATCAAAACTGGTGTTTTAGAGCTTTTTGTACCTGTTTTGCAGTGTTATGGACAGCAATCCAATAGTATATATGAAAACTTTTTAAATAAAATAAAAAATCCAGAAAATGTATAAGATTTTTGGTGAATCATAACTAGGCACAACTTAGTGATCATACAGTTAAGTGTTTTGTTCTACAGTAGTACATTGTAAGCTTGTTAGCAGCAATTATTAGTGCATTTGTGTCTTCCTGCACAAAATTCTTTACAAATTTCTGGATATCTGTGATCATGGTATTCCACCAATACTGGAACTGGAGTTCACCCAGGTTATGAGCTTTTCCCAGTAGATGTGGTTGCACATATGTTTTTGTGAGGCTGGGCATTGTGGAGTGGGATGGCCCTGTGCTTGGAATTTTTGTGTGTGAAACCCACCTCGTCTTAGTCGTCTCGTGGTGTTGTGTATGTGTTCATTTTGCTCTTTGTGTCCTGGATCCTCATTAATGATTCCCAGATTGTGGTTCCAGTCTGACCACTTCACCTCATCCACTCTGGAGGAAAATATAAATAAACACACATTAGATTTTCTGATTCACACATTAGATCTTTATGAGAACTTTCATTGACTTAATGGTGACTGTAGCTTTTACCAGATTTTTAAATAAAAGCTGAAATTTATGCAAAACCATGATTCATTTATAAGGACCAGGTCAAGATGACACCAACCTATATTTATGAGGACATTCAGGACACACACACAGAGCTAACAAACATTAATTAATTAACTCTTGCATTCATTGCATACTTCACACCACATACTTGGTCGTACCTGTTTTTGGCTGTTACTTATAAATCAGTATTGATCAGTGTTGTATTATAATGCCAGTACTGACTGTACCTGACTGGTCAGAAGTGATCATTGTTTTTTGGTCAAACCTGTGCTAGTTGTTTAACTGGCTCATCAGTATTGATCTGTGTTGATTCTTTGCATATGGTCATTCATTTTTCTTTCATTTTTCTTCCACTTTTCCTGGTGGGAGTTATGGTAGAAGCAGGCTGAGAAGGTCAGTCAGATCCCCAGCCACAGATTTCAGCCCGTCCTGGGGGATCCCCTGATGTTCCCAACAAAACTTGTAGGTATGGCCTTTCCAAACTCCTATCATGCCTGAGCTTTCTCGGAAAGGCCTCTTTCTGTAACTTGTTGGTTTCCCTCATCACTGGTGGCCACCAGAGTGTCCTAGGGTTTCTGCCATGACAGGCACTGACAGCCTTCCAGCCACAACTTCATGTAGCTGCCTCTACAATTGAAGATATGGTCCATTCAGACTAAATGTACCTCACTAGGTGTAAGGGGTAGATTCCTTTTAGAGATGGGACTTAAATTTGTCTGTTAACAAAGCCAGCTGAAAATGCCAGGCACTCTTCTGAATATGCCCAGCTGGGGCCACTTGAGAGCTCTGTGGAGGTGCAGCGTTTTTTTTTTTTGTTTTTTTTTTCAGCGTTTGGTTGCTATGATACGGAATATCCGCGGAAGTAATGTGTTACTAGGATCTAATTTCACAGATAGTTTGTTCTGATTTCCAGGCGTTTTATATATAGAAATTTGAAGTAAACAGAAAAGTAGCTGTTGATAGTTAGCAAGCTACGCCATATAGTTTTTTCCTGATCAGCTGGCTGAGTCTAGCTGACTGCTATGTACCTGGTAGACCCATGGCGAACGAAATGCATTATTTTTCATATTAATATTGTGATAGTCCAGGGATGTCATCTGGTACAGACATGGATACTCGGAAACCAGCGATATTAATTTCTCCTCCATTGTTGTTCAGTCGTACAAGTAGGATATGACAGTTGGTCAGTGTGGTATTTGTTCCGCCCCTCCACTGTGATTGGATGGCTGGATAGAAAGCGACGGCAGTGATAAGCATTGGATTTTACCCAAAGTTGAACATTTTTCAACTCTCGGTGACCAGAAAAAAAAAAGGCAAGCGTGGAATAGACGCTCAGGGCCTCGTCACGCTGCTGGCTTTTTAAATATTCAGCGCTCCCATCGCGAACAATTGAAAAAATACAGTGGCCTCAGGAAAAACCACTTTGGTGGATGCACATCCTTACTGATTGGCTGTAACTGATCAGTAGTAATTATTATTAATTGATCATACCTGAAGCACCAGCGTTTATCAGGTGTCCCATCCCAGTTCCTGCCCACTGTCACCATTTCACCCACACGGAACGTCTTGCGCAGACACACAGGTAAAGAGCGCTCAATGTCCAGGATCGTTGTAGCCCACTGAAGATGACGCAGAGAAACCATGTCTGACAGTTAATTTATCAACGAAAGTATTCATCAGTAAAATAACCAAAAGTAAAACATCTTTAAAACAGACTAAAATATTCAACAGATTTTGAAATAAACTGGCAATTTGTGTCAAGTGCCTATAAATGATCAACAACTCCTATTTGTAATTTTTCCAGATTCTTCTGTTTTCTTTTTGTGTAAGTTTACCTGCAGCTTCCAGATCTTCTTGCTCTGTTTGGAGACCTTGGTGACGGTCTGACCCATCAGAGCGATCAGCATGTTAAGCAGGAGCACAAAGGAGAGGACGATGTAGGTGACTGCGAGGATAAGGCAGACCTCAGGGTACTGCATCCCCTGGAGCATTTCCTCCAGGTTTCCCAAGCCGATGGTCAACTTGAACAGGTCCAGCAGAAAGGTGCTGAAAGCCGCCGTGTCTCGGCAGTATGACTTTTTTGTGATGTCCCACTGGGTGTCTGTGCTGTTGGAGGGACATGGATTGAGCAGAGACACCAGAGCTAATAGAGGAGAGAAAAGTGAACAAAATACGATTTTGTGCACCCTGTGGAAATAACTGTAATATATCACTTAAATATGTATGTATATTTATTATCCTTACCTGAGGCATAGCCAATCATGAAGAGAACGTAGACCAGCAGGAAGCGGAACAGATCTTTAAACAGAATCTACACACCAACAATAAAACACAGTTAGTGCCCGCAACAACGTTCATAAATAATACTCGGATATTTTCGCTCAGTTTTAAAAGTTAATCGAGCAAATAATTGCAAGCTTGGCCAACATTTGGTCTGGGAGCCCTTTGTTACAGAAACATTGTAATGTGTGATCAGTTAATATTAAGATCAAGATTAATTAATAATTAATATTATAATTAATATTTCTATTCAATTTGTTAATATTAATTATTTCTAATAAAGTATTGTAACATCATACTGTATAACTTAAATGTAACAAAAAAATCCTAATTGTCATTATTTAAGGAATTACCTCAAAATTATTTTAGCATTTATACTAAACACTGTACACCATAAATTATTTGTTATTTATTATGAGCATGATTTAAAGGACTGTGTGTATCTGTGTGTATCTGTGTGTATCTGTGTGTATCTGTGTGTACGTGTGTGTGTGTGTGTGTGTGTGTGTGTGTGTGTGTACCTTCTGGATCATGATGCTGTACGTGCCAGTGAGTTTGAAGCCTCTGGTGAAATAAAGTGTGTTCATCCATCCTAACACCAGCGCACACACCATCACTGTGACGTAGGCCTGCACCCCGGCCAAGTACAGAGCCGCCGTCACCAACACCAGCACTGAGTACACAAAGCTGCACACACATACACTCATGTATACACATACATCCATACATACTACACACATACTTCTGTAGTACTATCATGTATGCGTGTGTCTGTTTATATCTTACTAGAGGAGTTGAAATGATCCATCCATAAATAAGGAGCTCACTGCCGGACACTTCTTCAGAAACAGGTCCTTTATCTGAAAGAGAGGAAGAAATTTCAGTGGCAGTAGAAAAAAAACAGCGCCGTTAAAACACTACAGGATTTTAAGTTGATCAGTTTGGACATGTTTAGTGTCTAATGTTTACTTCTTAAGTTTTGTACTGGAATCTCAAGGCTAATAATGCTAACAAGTTCAAAAACATAATCTGAATAAAACATCTCTACACATTTTTATGAGTAGTTTATAGTGGAACTTTATCATCATGGGAGGATGGGTTTCCCCTTTGAGTCTGCTTCCTCTCAACGTTTCCTCCTCATGTCGTCTCAGGGAGTTTTTCCTTGCCACCATCACCTCCGGCTTGCTCTTTAGGGAGAAATTTCAATCTCTATCTGGATTTCTGTAAAGCTGCTTTGTGACAATGTCCATTGTTAAAAGCACTATTTGAACTGAACTGAACTTGTATAGTGCACTTCCACCTTTTTAATGTTTAAAGCTATTATCACTTATCCAGTCCTGGAGTGGTTTGTGAAACCAAAAAACACGCCAAGCATTGTGAGTGTGTGTGAGAGGGACTCACATTACTTAGGAAGAAAAACAATCCAGATCCGAGGGTGACGAGTTCTCCTGCCAGACGCAGTTTGTCTCCCATTGTTACGTATGGATACGGAGGCTGAGGAGGGATTTTAAGCGTTAACACGCACATGCACAGATTTGTGTACATGTAGTGTGTTTGTATTTATGGTGCTCACCTTGGTTCCTGAAGGACGGTAGTAGGCGACGAGTGTGAAGATGATCATGGTGATGAGGTATGACACCACGCTGATGTAAAAAGTCATGGCAGCAAATTTTTGCCATTTTGCCCTCAGCAGTTCGTTAATTGGCTCCACAGCCAACATCTCATGACGGTTCTGCACAAGCAATATCGTTACATGTATATAAGTATAAAAGATATCAAATCTCCCAGAATTCCTTGCTTTTATCCACTTTATCTTTCCCTGTGCCTCAAAAAGAGACAAAAGGTAATGTCTATAAACTTGAGTTCTAGCATTTGGGTCACTCATTGTGTATTGCGTTACCAAAACTATGGCAAGTTTGCAATAAAAAAAAAAAAAAATCTGCATTTGAATGTTTGAGATCCCCATTTCCTAAATGTTTTCTCTTCATGTTAGTTTATTTTTTTAAACTGTGTATCAGTTTTCCCCCTAAGAGGTAACAGGTCTGTAGTTCATTTCTAACATATCGTAATTTTCAGACGATGAATTTCGGGTGACACGATTTTCTCTGATTCATTAAATATATATGCACGTTAATAATACTTATGAGTAACTTTTTAAATAGCTACAAAAATGTATTGTTCTTTGAATTATGACTATAAATATTGACCAAAAAACAAGCTTTGCAAAAACCTCCAACTGCCTCTGACTCTCAAGTCTCAGCTCACTATTGTCTTTATAAATGTGCTGTAAATACCAAACTAAAATAAACCTCAAACTGGGTTTCTGTTCGTTTAACTTTTGATTTTCAATTTTTTCATCTCAACCCCATATATCTCTTTCTTTCTCATCAGTTACCTCGATCCTGCTGTTGTAGACGAGGATCTCCAGCACAGAGACGTCCTCACCGCATGTGTCAAGGTAGGACAGGTCATACAGCGACGAGTAAACAGGTCCATATGCCCAGTCCTTAAACTTCCTGCACAGGTGACGCACCTCATCATCTTTGATTTCTCTCCGAATGATGTGCTGGAAAACCTGGAATAGAGAAAAATCGCAGTCATTTACTATAATACTATAAACTGTTTACTATACTACTACAAATCACCTGCTGTACAACTAAAAACCATCTACTGTAAACCCTTTAATATACTACTGTAAACCATCTACTAAAATACTATACAAAATCTACAATACTACTATAAACCATCTACATCATTCATTATAATCATATACAAAATCTAAAAATATTACAGTGCAAAACTGAACCTATGAGTTTATCAGCAATTCTTTTTTTTTTTTTTTTTTTAAGCCACCCATCTCTGTATAAAGGAGCACAATTATTAAGCAATATATTAGACAGAATCTGTCATGCCACGGGTAATGTAATCATCAGTTGTTGTTTTTTTTGCTCACCCCGATCTTGCCGAGTTTGGCGGCCATCATGAGTGGTGACATGCCATCATTGTTGAGCACCTGCTCCAGGTTGCATTCTGGGTAAAGTTTGGCACTTTTGATAAGCAGCAGGTCATACATCTTGGTGACAAAGCGTGTGTTTTCACGCGTGTTGTCAGACACATGCACGAGCGCATGCAGGGCCGTGTTGCCTCGGGAGTCCTGACGCCGCAGATCTGCCTTCTTGTGACTGTTCTCGGTCAGATAGTGCACCAGGGCGGGTTGATTAGTGCAGGTGGCCAGCGAGAGCGGGAGCTCACCTGTGTAAACACACACAAACA
>CM074939.1:866897-881547 GCA_037576815.1 Pangasius larnaudii | reverse complement strand
AAGGGAAGGAGAGGAGCTGATTTGATTGGAAACTCGCTTCTTAAAGGGAAGGAGAGGAGCTGATTTGATTGGACACTGTTTTTATGGGAAGGAGAGGAGCTGATTTGATTGGACACTGTTTTTATGGGAAGGAGAGGAGCTGATTTGATTGGACATTTGGTTCTTAATGGGAAGGAGAGGAGCTGATTTGATTGGAAACTCGTTTCTTAAAGGGAAGGAGAGGAGCTGATTTGATTGGACACTTCTCAGAGAGAAAGAGAGGAGCTGATTTATTGAACATTGTTTTTAAGGGAAGGAGAGGAGTTGATTTGATTGGACACTGTTCTTAAAGGGAAGAAGAGGAGCTGATTGGACACTTGCTTCTAGAAAGGAGGTCACAACGACGCAAAACGATTTAACATCTTGTTTTTGTGCATGCTAATATATTATTAGGTAGTATATTTAAGTGTCCATGGTAATAAAATAATGTCTAGAATCACAGTACTTTGTATAACTGATTATTGGTGTCTAGTTTGCTTTGAATGTAATAAATGAGCCTTACTGCAGCTACAGATGTGCAACATTTTGGCAGTCAAGTGTACACAAACTATATTCGACAGTACATAGGTGACCAAATATTTAGAATGGGTCTCATGCAGCGGGAGTCGGACGTGTCCTGAAAACTGATCACCAGCTTGGTCTCACAGCATGGTGGGGGATCTGAGTGACTGTGTCCTGCAGGGACAGTGAGACTGGGCGGCCGCTGACAGCCTTCAGTACACACGCTGTTGTCCACCCTGGGCCCGGGCCGTGTCCTATTACACACGAGTTCTTCACCTTTTCCCTTTGTGGCTTCTCTTTCCTCAGTGTGAACGTGTTCATTATTACTGCATTCACTCAATAAACAATGGACGTTGTGTCGTTCTTTCTCTCGTTGTTCTGCACAGGTCATGCTTGCTAACAATCACTGCAACACCCCCACCCAACCACACACATCTTTGTCTGTGCTTACGGATATTGCACACTAATTATGTTGCTTTAACACTGGGGTGTCAGAAAGTTGCAGTCCCTGAGGTCCGCTGTCCTGTTTAGTCTTCTTTCAGGTGCTAATTAGCAGCTACACCGATCCAGGTGTGTAAACAAAGGCGTGTATCCCAGGGGTGTATCCAGAGCATGAGGTGTGCCTGACTCAATTTTACTATTCTATATGCTAACACTAGAGGTAGACTAAGTGCTAGACTAGAGCTGCAACTAACAATTAGCTGTGTCGTTTTGATTATTTTTTTCACTTAATTGACATCATATCAAATTTAAAAGTACAAAAATGTGACCCATTAATGTTACAAGAAAGCTTATCTTTCTATTATCTTACTACAGGTACTGGTATCATCAGTATTTTTAACCTGTACAGCTGATTAGATCTTTAAAACTGTATAATGTTAACAGTTCGTACAGATTTTTATTTTAAATTGTCCTTCACACTGTTTGTAGATGTTAAATGAAAATATTGAATGTTTTTTAAATGCATCTCTCGTTTTGCAAACTTATATATGTCATAGACATGTCTTCAAGTATCGTTAAAATATGTTCATTTTTTTTTTAATGTTAAATAACTGCAAGAAAAGAAACATCTCATATTACTATGCAATTATGCTGATATTTTGCAGAGTATGAATAAAGCATGATGTGGTACAGCCCAGCTTCAGTCATGGTTATGGCTCAATCACACCGTCAGGTGACTTCTCAGGTGCCATTCTGAAAGTCTTGGTGTTCACAAAATGACAAAGTCTCTCTTCCAATTTAGACCTTACTCCAGAGCCAGTAGTATCCTTCATGCATTAAGTCCATTCTCTGAACATCAGACTCGGTCTTTGGTTCGGGAACACGGGCACAATGAGGCCTGGCATCTAATCCGGACATCTGGTTCAGGTGGTGAATCCATTAGAAAGCGTTTTTCATATGCATGAATAGCGCGACCATGAACAAAGCCGGCTTGGACGGAGCTCAGAGCAATCCGACACCACGCCAATCAATTTTCTCAACTTAAAATCGAGACCAGATGATTAAGTTACCCAAGCAAACGGGCCTCTTGACTGGCGAGCGATCCGGGGAAATCCGATCCAAAAGCAAAAAGTGAATAATGGCCATTTTGATCCTATTGCTTTTCAGCGAGTGTCGCAATCAGGAATGGAAAATCCCACAAGGCTGAAAATCAAGCTTGACACTCAGATAAACGGGTTGTTCCTTAGGGACTAACAAAAGTGAATAAATGGATTAGTGACAAAGCTAACCAATAGGGCAGGCACTCCAGTAGGCACTGGCTAATACTGTATTTTATTTCATATGATAATAACTGTCTAGCATTTTACTGTGTTTTATATTATGATATACACTAGCGTGTGTTACAGTATATACAGAGTTATCAGTGCTGATATTTCTTTTTCAAACTTTTACTCATTTAACAGAATTATTGAACAGAATTATATGATATTTTGAAGTCCTTATGGGACAGAATGCAGGACTGTATTGATTTTTAGCTGTTCATGCTTAACAATATTATGTGTGTTGAATACGTTCAGAGGAACTTACATAGTGGCTGGTTTAACCTTCACTAGTTTCTTAGGCAGAGGAAGGAAAAATAATATATAAAGATTCGTTACAACTCCCTGTACATGTAAATGGTCTTACATTCCTCACTCATATTACTACAATTCCTATTAGTCTCACTGTAGTTATTACATAATCCATAAAAGTTACTGAAGAATATGATAAGCAGGGAATAGAACAGTGCTGTTATGGGAAAATAATCAGTGATGGCATGGTGTGAAGAAACAGAGTTACTGTTACCAACCAGACGTTGATTATTTTCCTATAACAGCATGTCCTAAGTATTTTATTCCTCTTATACCACAACAATCTGCGAAACCTAACAACTTCTTATTTATTTAAGAACACAGTTTACTTTTGTCCATTTATAGTTATATTTATTACATTTATAGTGTAATGTTGTGGAAAGTCAGTTAGTTCCTGTTATCTCTTATGTTGTACAGTCATTCCTTCACCAGCTTCTCTCAGAGAATCCTTCCTTTCATATTAAAAAAGTGTCTCCTCACAGAAAACCTCACCATATCAACGATTTAATCTGTTTATGTGCTAACGGTTTATATTCAAACGAGGGCATTAATTTAAACTTGTGATCTGCAGCTGCATTATTATCAGAGCTGCTGTTATTTAAAAAAAAAAAACACCTTAGTTCAACAGCACTATAGTATAATAATAATAAGTGATGACAAGTAAAGATAAGTAATAACCAAGGATTTAAAGGTTAAAGCCTAAGGGACTAAGATTTACATTTACTGTAAGTATTTTTCTTAATGTTTTAACCTCATGATTTGATAATGACACCTTAATAACACTATACATAATAATAATAATAATAATAATAATAATAATAATAATAATAATAATAATAATAATAATAATAAAGGCAGTATTAGAAGTCCTGGATCATCCAACCTTTCCATTTTCATTCAGCAGTTTTTCATCTTTATTTCTTGCTGGCTGATGAATGTGAGGAAGATCAGTAGTAATTACTACTAAAAAAATGTAATCAACATGTGGAGATATTTAGACTTAAGCTTTGAATTAAACTGATGTGTAAATGTTGAAGCTTGTCGTTAAAAGTTAACTTTTTTCAGACCTCAGTATTGACAGAGAACATGGCCGAGTCCCAAACGCTTCAGATCCCTACGCAAGTGCACTAAAAATAAAGCAGGATATAGTTTAAGACTAGGTCTAATAGTAGTAGATAATAAATCGTATACGATCTCGGGTGTGATCTCTGTACTTTGACATAGTGGACATTTTTTCGTGGCGTAGTCACTGCCTCCTACACCCTGCCTAGTGCACTCCAACTCACCGAAGAAGGGCGGAAGGTGAGAAACCGCCTCGAGGAAGGGTCGCGTCTCCACCTGTCTGTCGGCTGGGAGCTGCCTGAACTGGTGCTCCATGAGGAGAGCCATGACGGCTGAGAAAAAGAAAGAAAACAAAAAAACTGCGACAGGAAAAATCAGAGCTTTTAAAAAGTGATGCTAATATAAAAAAGGCACACAGCGCTCGCGCCGATTATTCGACTGCCTTCTGTTTTTAACCGAATAAACGACTACAGCAGCAGCTGGAAGCTCAGTGATTATTCCAGACAGAAGCAGCTTTTATTCTACAGGTGTAGAACTCGAGAGCCAATCAGGTTAAAGGGGCGGGGCGATTAGTGTAGTTTTACCTGTTCCATGGTATTCACGTACTCTCACTTTATGTTTTTTTTTTAAAGGTACTACTGCAGCTTTAAAGCTTTTCTCTAAAAGCTTAATAAAGGTTCACCACCTTTCCTGCACCTTCCCAGGTAAAGACTGTACCTTGATGGTTCCACTCCAGTGACAAGGATAAGTACAGATTGGTGCCATTATTTTCAGACAGTGTTGGAGCTGTGGAAAGGGTGTACTCTTAACATTATGTTTTATTGGTATAAATTATGATGTCTGCAACGTTCTTATATTTCCAGGTCCAGTGCATCCCTTAAAAGAGCTTTTCAGAGACATTTTCACTGTCATAAAGGAAATATTAAATACACTATCTCACTCAAAACCTTTCCATAAAGCCCAGATATTCATATACTTTGCTTCCAGTGATATCATTGTCCCATATTTACAAATTGCAGCTTTACAGTATAGTGCAGCATGCACAGCCCTTTGCACATTGTAGAAAATGTAAAGTTATGCCTGACACAGTGGAACAGCAGTTCGTCTAGCCACCTCAGAGTTTTACATGTTCTCACCGTGTCTGTGCAGGTTTCCTCCGGGTTCTTCGGTTTCCTCCCACCGCCCAAAGACAATGCTGTAGGTGGACTGGCTTTGCTAAATGGCCCCAGGTGTGAATGAGTGTGTGATGTATTCCCACCTCACTTACTGAAAATTATTTTTTAATGGATTTATGCTATCTTGTTATGTTATGTTATGTTATGTTATGTTATGTTATGTTATGTTATGTTATGTTTATGTAGCATGTGAAATGCTAAAGCACAAAACTAAAGACTTTTGACAGTAAAAGACTACACTTCACTCTAAACACTCATTGTTGAAGTTCTTCACAATGTTATATTCTAATTTACTACATATTTACACTTTTTACATCAGCCTAAAGTTTTAGTCCTCTCTCTGACGAGCCGTAAATTACAAAAGTCATTGATTATGATAGTTTTAAATCAAAAAAGCTCACTAAAGGACTAAAATAACACAATACCTCCATCACACATGCTAATAACAGTCACTTTATGATCACGTGCACTACAATTACTTTACTATCCTTTTGCTACTTAACATTTAATTTTTTTTTATTTGTTTATATTTAGTTTTATGTACTGAGTTTATTGTGCTGTATGTTTACTGTCTTCCGTGTATCTTATCTAGCTAGCTAGCTAGCAAAAAGAAAAAATGAAATTAAAATGAAAACAAGTTGAGACGCTTTGACCCTCACCGCGCGCCGTACCGTAACCAGGAAATTCAGGCGGTAACCAGGAGAAACAGGAAGTGGGTGTCGAGTTTGGATTTGTCCGTTGGTACTGGTCAGTTTGTTTAGACGCTTTAGACCACTTTTAACTGCATAAATCTAACAGAAGTTTCCAGAACCTGCAGCTGAACCCTGTGGTAAGGAAATAAACAACCTGGGAAACTCGCTCCTGGACTTCGTTAATGTAGCGCTGGATAAGTGCGCTAGTGCTTGTTGAGCTAATAACAGCTAGCTGAGGAGGAGAGTTTATCATTCAGCAGGATGCAGAGTTTCAGCTCTTGTTTTTTCTTTCTCTCATTTCTCACTGTGACTGCTGCACACTGCTTATCCTTTCCTGCTGTAGATTTCTTGTTCCAGTCTTTCTTTTATCTCAGTAAACCATTCAGTCACAATTAAAGAAGCAGTTCCGACAAAAAAAACCAAATGTTCACGTTCACAGTGTCCAGGTTAACTCAGAGGTAGCTGATCATCCAAGACATGAGGTGATTAAAGTTTACTTCTTTAATTTTACACTGGAACTACCAGGCTAATGTAGCTAACAATCATGGAAACCAGTAGCCCCCAGTTTAGCAAGCTGTGACTAAACGCAATATTCTGACATGTTGGATGTGTAAAGACTCAATAAAACATACTGATAAGCAATATATCAATAATAAGTGTAAAAGAAAAGTTCATGGAACTGAGATAAAACAGATAGCAGATGAAAAGGTAGACAGGTTTGTATGAGTCATTACCACATAGTAACAAGTGACAGTTTATTGAAGAGCTGAATGATGAAACTCTAAATCTGTGGACACAGTGACTGCAGAGTATTTCACATCTGGATCAGATTTGTATATGACTTTATCTTCAGGCTGAACGATGGCATTGCCGACCCTTTCCTCGCACTGGCCCAGCCAGATCCGTCCTCTCCAGCGTCAGCTGGCGCGTCAGAGAGAGCAGGAAGCGCGACGTCTCCAGCAGTGGCAGACACACTCTCAGTATTTTAAAGAGCAGCAGGTTCGCAGCAGTAAACAGGCGCACTGGAGCTCCCGTGAGTCCTATCAGCAGAGGTAATCACTGTGTCAGGAGATGAATCAGTTCTCTTACACTTTTTTAAACCCAAAGTCTAAATCTCATTAACCAGTTATTTACACTTTTCAGCCTGGTTTTACTGTCACACACAAAAATCACACCTTATAAAAGATACACTGCAGAAGTGTGCGATCATGCGATTTAGAGTTGTGAGAATGAACAGATGAAATCAGGGATGACTGAAGAACATTCTATCACAAGTCCAAGTCCAGTCACCGTGACCTTGACATACTGATGATGCATTTTTGCTGAAAATGTCCCTCCACGTGTTCTCCCGTCTCTGCGTATCAGCATGTCGGCGTTTCGCCGTGAGCGTCTGCAGGAGGAGAGGAGGAGGAGCGTGGAGGAGCGCAGGGAGCGTCTGAGGAACATGCTGCAGGAGGAGAGCGCACAGCTGGAGGCTGAGCTCCGAGCCACCGCCCGAGACAGGAGCGCCACCCTGAGGCAGCAGCAGGAGAGGGCCGAGGATCTGCGATCAGCCCGCGAAGAGCGCAGGAAGAAGGTGATATGACCTACATGGTGCAGTACACCATACAGTATTTATATTTAAATCTTAATTGTGCTGTTTTCTCTCTGCAGCTCGCACAGGAGCTTCTGAAGGAACACTGGAAGAAGAACAATCCAGAACTGCGCAAGGTGAGTGTGGGAAACAGCATCCATGTGGCCTCACAGTGCTGTGAATGCGATGATGTCATCACCTACCTAGGTATAGATGTGTAAGTGTGTGTGTTTGATGCAGGTGGAGTCGGAGCTACATAAGGATCATGTGGTGAGCCAGTGGCAGGTGCAGCAGCAGCACAAAAAACAGGTACAAAAGTGTTTCTTTTATATCATAGCATCTATTTAGAGACTGGAATTGGCTGCGGTGTGTGTTCATTTTCCTCCTCTAACCCCGAGGTGGAGGAGGAGGCCACGCAGGAGATACGGCGTTTTGAGAACGAGTACGAGAGGAGCAGACGAGAGGCGCTGGAGAGGATGAAGGAGGAGGAGGAAAGGAGGAAAGCGGACGAGAGAGAAAGAGCCGAGTTCCTGCGCCAACAGATGGAGGAGCTCAAACTCAGAGATGAGGAGGTGAGTTTAAAAAAAAAAAACTCTGAAAATGAAACGTTTAGTCCTGGAATTTGTGTTGTCTTCAGATCTCGAGAATAATGATTCAGTTTCTGGTCCTGATGAGGGGGCGAAATAGCTAGTGGTGTGTGTGTGTGTTCCAGAGCCGGCGTCTGCAGCAGGAGGAGGACGCTCTGCTGTCTCAGCGTTTGGAGGTGGAGCAGCTGGAGGAGGACAGGAGGAGAGCCGAGGAGAGCCGGAAGAAATCCGAGTTCGGGTGAGACGGCGATGTTTGTGCTTGTGTGATGATGTCATGGTGTGATGTAATAGTGGGGTAAGTGCTCTGACTGCTGGTGTTCCTGCAGACGTCTGCTGAGCCGTCAGTACCGAGCGCAGCTGAAGAGACGAGCACAGCAGGTCCAGGAGGAACTGGTGAGTGAGACAGCATGGAGAAGAACATCATCTTCTATACCAGAGAATTACCAACACTCAGTGGTCTTAGCTGAAACATAGGACTGCGCTTGTGTTTCCTGTGTCTGTCCCATGTCTTCGCTTGTGTCTCCGCTGTCTCCATGTCTCCCCGTCTGTCCCCAGGAGGTGGACCGGAGGATCCTGGCGGCGCTGATGGAGGGCGAGGAGGAGGAACGGCGGGTGGAGAGTGCGAGGAGGGAGAGGGCGGTGGCTGATGTGGCGTGGATGAAGAGGGTTCTGGAAGAGCAGCTGCAGCTGGAGAGGGAGCGAGAGGCCGAGTTCGACCTGCTCTACAGGTGAGGGGGCGGGGCAAGGGGTGGGGTTTCATTTATATATTAGGGCTCAGGGTCAGCGTTTCAGTAAAATCACAGCACAAGCTCACAGCTTCACCATATGACAACGCAGCAGTGTGAGGATTAAACCGTTTCCACTTCCTGTTTATGTTTCCTGTGATCTTCTCATCTACACTGCTGTCGCATAACATGAGCAACAGAATTATTTCAGATAATCACAGTCTACCATCATACCGACATGTATATATCACCACACTCCCAATGCCAGTATTTTATTTAATTCTGCACTGTTGGTGTGTGTGTGTGTGTGTGTGTGTGTGTGTGGTCCACTCAGAGAGGAGGCACAGAGGGTGTGGGATCAGCGTGAGGCTCAGTGGGAGAGGGAGAGAAGAGCCAGAGAGAGACTCATGCACGAGGTAAACTATACCTCATAGTGTGTGTTGTGCCAGTGATCGATTATACAATATACTGCGATGTTCACTGCTCACACAGTGATGTTACTGTAGACACATGAGAATATCATCACTACCCCTGTGTTTTCCCCTTTCATCTTACTTCTGATTAAACCTCAGTGTTCTGATGGTCCTCCAGAAAGATTTGCAACAAGGACGTTTAGATAGACAGCAGTTTGAGGCACAGAGATATTCAGAAGGCAGAATACGTTTGATTTCTGATGCGTACACTCCTGTGTGTGTACATCACACACTACAATGTGGATGTTTTAACTTTCTCACTGGGTTTTTTTTTTTTTTGGAAAATTAACCAGATTGTCAGATGGTGCTACACTATATGACAGGGACAAGTGTAATTATAATAATAGGAAATGTCAGTGTACATTATTGTGATAATATTATTATAAACAGTGCTAAAGAGTTATCTAAAAATCAGTAACTGGTGTGTGTGTGTGTGTGTGTGTGTGTGTGTGTGTTTAAAGGTGCTGAGTGTGCGTCAGGAGCAGCTGCACGAGCGGATGGAGGAGAAGCGCAGGGCTCGGGAGGAGTGTGAGAGGAGGAGGGCGGAGCTTCTACAGCAGCTGGAGGAGGAAGAGGAGGAGAAACGACAGCAGAGGGAGGAGCGGGAGCAGCAACGCACCGCACGCATGCACGACATCAACGCTCAGGTGTGTGTGTGTGTGTGTGTGTGTGTGTGTGTGTGTGTGTTTGTGTGTACTGGTGATAGAAGAGATAGGTGTTCTAGTACATAGTACTCTTATCTGGGAGTTGGGAGATTTTTTCAAATATTACACGTCAGATTTGCAAAATAAAAACACCACAGCAGAATGAAGTCCTCGAGTGATGACGTGTATGTGGTTAACTCATTTTCTCACATAAATGTCAGAATAAACCTTATACTCTTTGTTTATATTCCGTCTGAAAAGCACGAGAGCATTTATTATACTGTTCCACCACGAGTTGGCACTCACACACTGTGTCTCCTCTTCAGGTGGAGCGGAGGCGCAGGGAGCAGTGGGCGGAGCAGCAAAGACTCGAGCAGGAGGAGGCCGAGCTGAGGGAGGGGCTTAGGCTGCAGGAGGAGGAGCTTCAGCTGGAGACAGAGAGGATGACTCGGCGTGGTTACGAGGAAAGGGTGAGCGGCCTAAAAACACAGAATCCTCCTACATGAAGTGATGATACTAAGGATGTTAAGCTCAGTTAATGTTGCTGCGCTGCTGAATTCTGGATTCTGATTGGCCAGAAGGTGTTGATTAATGTTCTATATCAGCAGCTCTGACTGTAGTGCAGCTGCAGGTCACAGGTTTCTGTTAATGAGCTCTAATCGTTGATGTGGTGAGGTTTTCTGTAAGGAGGTGTTTGTTTAATATTTATGGAAGGACTCTCTACAGTCAGAGGTGAAGCTGTAACTTTTCTGACTCGAGGTTTGTCCTTGTTGCAGATTCACAGCAGACCTCGCTCAGCCTGGACATGAGGTCACGGGGACACACCCTCCCTTGTTGTTTGTGGTTTTCCGGCTGTAGCACAGTGACTCAGATCAGGTAGAGTGTGTGAACAGTAAATCGAGTGTGTGTCAGGACAGAACACTCTACACTGAAGTGTGTATTAGGCATGTGTCACTAACGTTTTCGCGTGGTTCATCACTAAATTGTTAAAAAAGAAAAAAAGAATTCTCAGTCAGTGATGACTGTCCTGTTTTTAAATTTGATCAGCACTATGGGATAGTGGTTTTTTAATGACCGATGCAACACTTTTTAAAAAAAAAAAAAATTAAAGTATATCCTGACAAGCACCCATCAGTCCACGAGGGCGGAGCTTATATTAACGCTACTCCAGCAGTAGCTAGCCAAGTTTACGTTATGTAAAGTATTGGCATGACATCACATGATCAAGTTTGCTTTCAGCTGACCAAATTTAACTTAAGCCCCGCCTCAAAAGGTTATCAGCACTTGCCTAATTAACCTAAACTACACCAGGGTGTGTTGTGCTAAGCTTTGTGTTAGATTAGCTCATGACCGTTGGCTAGCTTTATAGCCTAGCTTAATGTTTTAGAGAAGTAGATGAATGAATTTCCCATGTATTGTCTGACTGAAATTTTGTGTATTTATATGTATGTATGTCATCCCAAATTTATAATTAAATATGCTTTTGCCAAACAGGGCTCATGACCATGATGTTAATAATGCTAACTATAAATATAGCCGCAAGCAGCGATCATCGGGGTCCAAGCAGCATGGGAAAGTGGAGAAAATGACTAAAACATTCGAATTTTAAAGACTTTTTTGTGTTGTATAGGGCATGAAATCACTTGTTGGGAAAAACCTGGCATATAGAATAGGCTGCAGTGAATAGGTTTAAAAGGTTTATAGAACTCAGGAGATATGGTTCGAGTACCTTGTTTCTACGCATTCATCTTCATTTGTTTCATGAAGTTTGGATATTGCATTCACAAGATATAAGCCAGTTAGTTATTTGCCACACCCACAAATATATGGACCTAGTTTTTCAGTTTTTCAGAAAATTAGAATTGCAGATACATTTTATATATAAAAAAAGTAAAATGAGATACAGATTTTGTAGCGCTTGATGCAAGAATTCAGAGGAATTATATGCTGAATAGCAAAAAAAAAATTTATTCTCTCACTCAATTGCGGAGTTATTAGCAAAAACTTAAAGCTGCTTATTATAGCGCCGGCTTGTGGCCGATTTGCAGAAAATTTGGTACAAATATTTGTTTTCAGAAAATGTATGACGATATCCATTTTCGTAACAGTGGGCCATTCAGAGTTGGCGTTATTATCCGCTGACCTTTGCTTGAATGCTGGCAGTGGGCAGCTGTGGGTTATAAATAAATAATTAATTAATTAGTGTGTGTGTGTATGTATGTACGTATATATTAAATGGATATATGGGTGAAGCAAGAGACAAAAATGTTTTGTGTTTTTTTTTCATCCCCATCATTTTAAAACACAAAGGCGCTATGACACCAGTCTGTGTTGGGATTTGGTGGCTTTGTGGTAAACGCTTTACCTGGGGTGTTTGTTAGAAATTGCTAATTCAAATCCAGCTTGTCCCTGTGCTTGGTTTGTTGGGTGGAGAAATATAGAAGGTGGAGTTAAAAGGGCCCTTTTTTGTGTTGTCTGTGCCAGTTACTTAGCTACATGGCAGTGACTTATATGAAGGTGAAAAGGTGTATAGAAGAGGCTGTTTGTATGAGATCCTGTGGCTCATGTGGATGAGTACTGCCTCTGGGTTGAGAGGTTGCTGGTTCGAACCCCAGCCAGGACTCCTGGATGTTAATGTAGATGGTTCAGGGATTGATGCATGATGCATGATGTGGGAGGTGCTGGCTGGCCTGAGGGTGTGTACTAGTAGTGTTGGTGGTGGTGGTGGTGGTAAAGGGGTTATGACACTTGGCAAGTGAGTGTTGACTTAGTTTTCACAGTAGTTCCTATATTATGCAAAACTAAGTCGACACACTCTCACCAAGCATCATAACCCCTTACATCTCTAGCCCTGACCCACAGGGGGGCAGCTGCCCGGATATTACCCCCCTCCACACGCCCTCTGGCCATCCTGCACCTTCCACATCACTCATCGATTCCTGACCCATCTACGGTCACATTCTGGAGTCCTGGCTGGGGTTCGAACCAGCAACCTCTCAACCCAGAGGCAGCACTCATCCACATGAGCCACAGGATCTCATACAAGCAAGCTCTTTCATAGACCTTTTCACCTTCATATAACTAAGGAACCCACACAAACTTGAACCAGTGACATCAAACACCATCTTAGTTTAATTTTTTTTTACATCACAAAAGCCTATAATCTTAATGCCACCTTCTACTCAATATACTAAGCACAGCCATGAGCTGGATTCAAACCAGGAGTTACTGAATCTAGAGACAAGGTTTTTAACCACAAAGCCACCAAATCCCACCACAGAGACCCTTCTGTGATTTCCCCAGATCAGAGCATGAGCGAGAAGTACAGCACGCGAGCTGTGCCGAAATCGGTGATCCAGAGAACTCTGTGACTCGAGGTTGCTGTTCAGTAAATTTCACGTGGGAACGCACTGGGGGCACGTGCACGTGATCGGGAGCCCAGACAGAGTCTATGCAAGTGCTTATAGACAAGCTCTCCGCGTGCACGTGTCTGCTCTGTCAACACTGCAGCTTCTGTCTTTCCTGTCTGTGTTTTATGATGGGGATTGTTAATTAAACCATGGGCACTCCACCCACATGCTCCTGGGACTGATGATTTTAATTTTTTTTTTTTTGTGGTTGTTATAAGTATATATGATGTGTATTAATAATAATAGTAGAAGTAATAATATAATTTTATAATTACAACCCCCCCCCCCCCCCCCTAACACGCAGCATTTTTTTAGCATGTTAAAGTTACTTAGACCCTCCCCAATCAGAATGCCAAACTTCACAACTTTTTACTAGACGGTTCTATGGGCTGCCGTAGACAAACTAGCCAGAAGAAGAAGAAGCAGAACAGCAATAAGAAGAAAACACAGGAATGTATGCACTATGCACCTTCAGTGCTTGGCCCCCTAATCAGTGTAAAAAACACTCTGTAAATATTCTGTCAATTTTATAAATATTCTACATTCCTTTCACATTTTTTTCCATGAGGAAGTCATTTATATTTGTTACTTTTTTAAGAGTTGGAATTACTCCAGCGTAAGAAGTAATGAGAAGTACAGTGAAAAGTTCAACGTGCAGTAAACGTGAGTAACGTCTGTAATGTGTGTTAGTGTGTCGAGTGCAGGATGGTTAGATCTTCTCCTTCTGTCATTAGTAATTAGTTTTACTTGTTAGAGATTATAGAGATCTAAATCCACACCCAAGCTGTTTTGTGACAGTGATGCTGTATAGAAAATAGAATAGACACGTTGTATAGCAAAATGTAATAAAGTAACGCCTTTAAATGTTAGAAATGCATATAAATGGAAATGATGATTATTATTATTATTAGTAGTAGTAGTAGTAGTAGTAGTAGTAGTAGTAGTATCGATTCTCAGTGCTAGTGTAGAAGAGTGTGTAGGTTGAACGCTACTGATTGATCAGTAGTTTTTCAGTTGATATTTGTTGTTGTTCTGATGTGATCCAGCAGGGGCGCTACAAAGTTACAGCACTCGCTCTAACCTTATTATCACATCTCACTGGAAATCAGAAAACAGGTTCAGAGGAAAAATAACAATAAGGTTCACTAATCATGTACAGGTTTCAAGTAGAACCCTTTTGGATGCTAAGAACCCATAAAGAACCATGTTTTGAGTTTTGAATTTTGCAGTACAAACCCCAAATGGCTGCACATTCTTTTCTGCTTAATACTGTTGTGCTATCGAAGGGTTCTTCACAGGTTCTTTAAGGGTTCTTGGCTTTAAAATGGTTCTACTTTCTAACAGGGATTCACTCTTGCATTGTTCTACATAGACCCTTTAAGGGTTCCCTCTGAGGGACAGCTGGACTGCACTTAAGGGTTCTAGACTTCCTAAGATTGTATCTGGTCAAAATGAATCATGGGAGATCTGGAGAATCACCTGTAGAGGAGGCTAATCCTCTCTAGCATAAATGTTAACCATGCCATTATTCCCACAAGAGTTCTGCTAATCTATCTATCTGTGTGTGTGTGTGTGTGTGTGTGTGTGTGTGTGTGTGTGTGTGTGTGTATAAATAGGGCAGAGCCTGAAGCAGTGTGTCAGCATCTATGTAACCACATAAGCACTGCTAGAGAAAAGCTGCTCAACACCTCCACCAC
>CM074939.1:849470-866125 GCA_037576815.1 Pangasius larnaudii | reverse complement strand
AAAAGAAAAGAAAAGAAAAGAAAAGAAAAGAAAAGAAAAGAAAAGAAAAGAAAAGAAAAGAAAAGAAAAGAAAAGAAAGGGGCAAAATGAGAGAGACAGAAAGACAGAAACAAAAAGAGTGACAGAGAGAGAGGGAGAGAAGGAGAATGCAGAATTAACAAAACAAAGAGTGAAACAGCAATTGAGACAAAATGGAGAATAGAGTGCAATACTGTGAGAGAGAGAGAGAGAGAGAGAGAGAGAGACTGTTAGGTATTTCTCTCTTCAGCAACATCACACACTGAGTGAGACTGACCCACAAACTCAATTTTAATACCATCTGAGTCTCTCTCTCTCTCTCTCTCTCTCTCTCATTGTCTCTGTCTCTTTCCTCTCTTTTACTCTCTCTCTCTCTCTCTCTCTCTCTCTCTCTCTCTCACTCATTGTCTCTGTCTCTTTCCTCTCTTTTACTCTCTCTCTCTCTCTCTCTCTCTCTCAGGCTTTCAGAATGTTCTCAGTATGTTCCTGTCAGAGTGTGACAGAGTGAGAGAGAGTAAGAGTCAGGGCTTTATGAAATGTGACGAGGCCAGTCACACTGCACAGAGGGTGGAGAAGTGGAAAGTCCCCTCAGTAGGGTGTAGGGGAAGTGCACACGGCTCGCTCGGCCATGACAAACGAGTGTAACACAGAGAATAGGGCACTACAGTCTGAGGGACTGCTGACGGTTAGGATTTTACTAACATCACTAATCAGAGAACCACAAAACATCAACCGTCTGAGCGCCAAAAAAAGAGAAGAAAACAACAGATTAAATAATACAACTGAAAATAACAGGGAAAAAAATTATAAAATAGAGAAAAAGACAAGAGAAGAAAACAGGATATGAAAATTAAAAAAGGAAAGAATAGAACAGAAAAGAAAAAATATGAGAATATGTTGTAATGAGACATCTTCTGACGCTGGGAAGATCTAAGAATAGAACAGAATACAAGCCAAAATAATAAATAGAGATGCATATAATACAGAAAGTGGATAAATATTTACTGCATGTGTGTGTGTGTGTGTGTGTGTGTGTGTGTGTGTGTGCGCGCGCACGCACATGCGCTCTGGGCGACTTTGAAAGTTATCGTGAGTCATGTGACCTCTCTGGATCATTTTCTGCTCATTACTGATCATCATTTCACTTCAAATCTCCACCTCAGACACACACACACACACACACACACACACACACACACTAATCCAAGGTGACTCCCGTCCGTGTGAAGTGTTTAACAGCGCGCTCTCTCTCTCTCACACACACACACACACACACACACACACACACACACACACACACACACCATTCACAGCTGTGACTGACGTCTTGGGGTCTGAAAGCGCTGCTGATGTCAGTGGAAACAAGCTGTAGATGAAATGGCAGACTGTCTGGTTCTAATACGAACGTTTTCTGATGACGTGTTCGTGTTTGCTAGTGCACGTTTTCAGCCATTTATCAGGATACGTTTCTGTAGTGAAGAGCAGAGTGTTTTTACATTCCACACAAATATTGAGGATGCACCGGATGATGACTTGTGATGTAACAGTGATGTAAAGGATGAATATTCAGCATTCTGTAACTAAATGGTGCATAAAAATATTATTCTAAAATATTATTCTCAGCTCCGGTTCCTCCATTAGAAATGTGCATGAGGTTCCTGAGTCCCTGATTCCTGCAGTGGAAACAGTTCCAGAAATGTGAAAGTGCACTTAAAGTTCTTGCCTTCTTGAAAGGTACCTCCAGAGGAAATGTGCAGTTAACTGAGTTTCTGAAAAGGTTCCTGCAGTGGAAACTCACCAGAAGTTCCTGAGATCATGAAAAGGTTCCTGCAGTGGAAACTCACCAGAAGTTCCTGAGATCATGAAAAGGTTCCTGCAGTCGAAAAATGCAGTAAGTTCTGAATTTTTGAAAAGATTTCTTTGGGGGAATCTTATGGCAGGTTCCCCAGTTTACAAACAGGTTCATGTGGGTTTAAACTTGTAGTGAGTTCCTGAGTTCCTATAGAAGGTTCCTGCTGTAAAATTTGCCTAAAGATTCCTGCAGTAAAAATGCCCCAGGACCTGAAAAGAGTTCTGGCATTCCTGAAGAGGTTCCTACAGCGGAACCACACTGTGTACTCTCATGTGTGTTTTTTCATATTGTGCTGTTGTGTATTTGTTAGTGTGTACTTCCACATGCTCTCAGGAAATATAAACACATGAACGACCATCACTGTTTATGCAACACATACTAACACACTGAGCCACACACTCACAGCGACACACACCAACCGATCCACACACACTCACAGCCACACACACTCACAGCCACACACACCAACCGATCCACACACACTCACAGCCACACACACTCACAGCCACACACACCAACCGATCCACACACACCAACCGATCCACACACACTCACAGCCACAGAGAGTGAGACAGCTTCTGATAGCTAACGGTGACTAATTAGCGGAAAGTCGCAGGGAGCAGGACGTCTTAACACTTGACGGGAGCAATCAGGACAAGAGGAGGGAAATTACACACACACACACACACACACACACACACCCACACACACACACACACCGCTGACGAGCGCATGCTGAAATCAGAGAGAGTGTAAGAGAGTGAGAGAGAAGTGTGCAATCAGGATGAGAGGACGGGAAATTACACACGTATTCCTGGTCTGCTGAAATCCAGGATGAAATCAGTGCGAGCCTCAGACATGGAGAGTCACACTGACGACCCACACGTCTTCATATCACCATAAAATGCATGAATACGTGATTTTCCTGCATGTCAGGAGGACTGCGGGAAATGATTGCTAATCTATGCGCAGCAGCAATCAGGGCCGATGTATAATGCATGAGTGTAAAGAGACTCTGAGTCCCGGACCCAAAGCTACACAGAGACAGCGAGCACCATCACTCTTGCACACGATCACATCTGGTCTACTGTTAACCATCGCTGTTCCATACGATCACTGTGTGTAACGCATCGCTGTTATTCCCACACTATTTATAAACCTTTTACACCACAGTGCTGCTGAATCCTGGATTCTGATTGGTCAGAAGGTGTTGATTAATTTTCTGTAACAGCAGCTCTGAGCGTACTGCATGTTTATATAAATGTGTAATCACTGATATGGTGAAGTTTTCTGTAATTTTTATTTAACATTGATGGAAGGAGTCTCCAGTGTCAGAGGTAAAGCTGTAACTTTAGGTTTTCTGGCATCTTCAGGACAGAAGGGTTTACGCTTTGTGGTTTCTGCGTTTTTTTTCTCTTCTTAGCCTCAAGAGAGAGAAAAAAAATTGAGGCTGGTGAGGGAACGACTGTTTATAGCTGCTGTAACAAGTGAGAACAGAGACTGACTTGTTTAGCGGGACATTAAATGTAACTATAAACAGATCAAAAGTACAGTGAAAGTACAGTGTGAGATTATACTGAGCTATTTACAGGAGACATAAGGATGAGCGCGTCCTCATTTTGTGCAGATTACATTAGAATTATACATTAGATTATAATACAAGATTCTAAAGAAGGGCACACACACACACACACACACACGCATACAGACACACACACACACACACACACACGCCTCAGTTTTCGTCGTCGAGAGGAAAACACACACAGGTTCTACTTAAGGAATCTTTTGACAGTTTTGACAGCTCTAATGTACACTGATACTGCTACATCACAGTTAGTGTACTAGTATTTTATCAGAACAGATGTGTGTGTGTGTGTGTGTGTGTGTGTGTGTGTGTTTTGTGAGTCGGCCATCAGCTGTCGTCTTTGTGCTGTGTTCAAGTGCATCTTTTCACGTTGGCTACCGCTGGTGTGAGCTTGGAGTCTCAGTGACCTCACACACACACACACACACACACACACACACACCGCTGTCAGTGTGTACTGGTGTGAGGCAGATTCCTCCAGGTCACTCGACTTTCAGCTTTCACTTCACACCACCACTCCACATAACACACACACACCTCTCTTGACCCTGACCTTAGAAGCAGGACAGCAGCTCCTATTCAGCATGCCAGCAGGCAGAAGCAGAGGTCAAAGGTCACAGTGTCTCACGCTCGACTGCCGGAGGAGATGCGGATCAATGAAGGGGTCACGACGCCATACATACACACACACACACACACACACACGCACACACACACACACACTCCAGCTAACATACACACTCCGAAGAGAATTATTAAGAAGAATCTCTCTCGCTCTCTCTCTACATGTCTCTCTCTGGCCCTCTGTCCATCTGTCTCTCTCTCTCTCTATCTCTCTCTTTCTCAGTGATGTGATTATGATCAGACAGCTCAGCAGTGACTGAATTCCAGCAGGGAGGTTTTTTTTTTTTTTTTTTTGGAAATTGCGATGGAAGAAGAAAGGAGTGGGGGATGAGGGGAGGAAGGGGGGGGGTCAGAAACACAGACGGCAGGAGGGGTGCATTGAAAGAAAGGTTAAAGTTCACAGCAACGCCTCCACAGCACGCACACACACCCCTCCCACACTTGTGGTACGACCCGTCTGGCAGTGCTCCACTGCTAAAGCCATCTGACATTTAAAGAAATGAATTAAAACAACAGAGAGGAGGGGAGAGAGATAGAGGGAGAGAGAGAGAGACAGAGAGGGAGGGAGGGAGATAAAGGAGAGAAATCAATTACTCCAGACTTCCCTCAAATTGACCTTTTTCTCTGCCAGCTGCTGGTTGGAAAAATTTCAAAAGCGCCAACGGGGCGCCGGCCTCATAACTCTCCCCATCATCACACCATCAGAGAGAGAGAGAGAGAGAGAGAGAGAGAGAGAGAGAGAGAGGTAGGGGGGACAGCAAGAGAGAAGATGCAAAAAGAGAGAGAGAGAAAAGGGGTGAACAACGATAAAATGATTTGGTAATCCACTTTCACATAAGTGCTCAATTTAGAGGGCAAGAGAGACAGAGAGAGAAACAGAAAGAAAGAAAGAAAGAAAGAAAGAAAGAAAGGTAAAGAGTAGACAAGGCAGATGCTGGATAGATTGAGTAATCTATTTTCACAGAGACATGTTAGTGGGTATGTGAGCTTATTTGTGTGTGTATGTGTGTGTGTGTGTGTGTGTGTGTGTGTGCCTGTGCCTGAGAGAGAGAGAGAGAGAGAGAGAGAGAGAGAGAGAGACTAATCCCTGATGTGCATCTCTGTTTAAACCCGTCTTTTCCTCTCGTCCTCAATAATCCTGTTACTGTACAACCCTCAAATACACACACACACACTAGAGCTGGTCTGAAAGGTAAACATGATACTTTAGATATATTTACTAGTTCATATGAGTTCTGTTACATGCGTACAGTCTGCTGCGTGTGTGTGTGTGTGTGTGTGTGAGACTCATAAGCGTTGTGTTAATCTATATGATCTCCCAGACAGGATAACACGGCTGATTTTATATCCCAGGGTGTAATAATGAGAGTGCATATTTAATAATGAAGTGTTTATTTATAGTCAGCTTCAGTGCATATGCTAATGAGTGTAAGTACGTGAACGTTCATTAGCTCAGCGCTGATTAACACGCTTGTTTCTGGAAAATGCTTGACATCAATCAAGTGAGTAAAAGGTAAAATCAGTGGAAATGAAGTTTATTAAAATGTCTGATGGGTTTCTCTCCTGGTGTCTGACATCACTGAGACAAATAATGTGTAGAAATAAAAATAAAAAAAACACAAGTTTAGTCAGTGATTGTTAAATGAAATATCTGAGTAATAAGAATTTAGGAAGCGTGCCGTTATATTGTGTAGAAACCACTTAGTTGTCTTTTCCTGATATTCAAAAAAAAAGATTCAGACAGTAAATAATGTTGGTGTGTTAAAGAAAATTGTAAAAAGATTGAGTGGAAGAAGAGTAAAGCATTTTCAGAAGCTATGAGCTAGTCACTCACTCACTCATACACACACACACACACACACACATTAATCTGTCTGAAGTAGATGTGTATAACGTACCTGAAAGAAGAATAATTTCTAGCATGGATATTGTTCAGCTCAATTGGTCATGTCTTTAATGTAAAATAAAAAAAAAAAAGTTACATTCTAAACCTGTAAATTATGAAGCTATGTGCGGTTTAGCTAAGAGGGAACTGAAGTGTGATGTGTGTATGTTCTACACTGAGCTTGTTCAGGAGATCAGTTCCTGTCATTCTGCTGCCCTCTGGTGGATTAAAGCTAACACTGACCCGATGGCAGAACCAGAACCTAAACCTCAGTGTGTGATGGATCTCCAGTGTAAATGAAAAGGATCAGAGTGAACTATTTAATATTATAGTTATATAAGTACAGAGTCCAACAAACAACAAGCCTTGATGTATGGAGAGTCATCTTTTCTACATTTCTGAGTGACTGGTTAAAAATACGCTAAGACTTCGAAATGTTTGTGTTGTTAATATATTCACAGTTTTGTCAGTTGAGGCTCATCAGTGCAGGTTTGGCCCCAAAGGAGAACTAAAAGGCAGAACAATTCCCACTGAAGTCCACACAATCAGCACTTCTACTAAGGTATGCTATTACTGATTAATGCCAACGAATACGCTGTTGAATCCTGGATTCTGACTGGTCAGAAGGTGAGGAGATGGAAAGAGTAAGGAGACGTTTATTTAACATTTATGGAAGGAGTCTCCAGTGTCAGAAGTAAAGCTGTAACTTTAGGTTATTAAAGTTTTTTTTTTTTTAGCATCTTCAGGACAGAAGAGTTTATGTGTTGTGGTTTCGCAGTAACATGACAAGCTGTGTTTTTTTTTTTGTTTGTTTGTTTGTTTTTTTTGTCTTATTAGCTATAAGAGAGAGAAAAAAGATAGGCTCATGAGGGAAGGACTGATTATAGCTGCTATAACGTAAGCGAGAACAGGAACTAACTTGCTTCATGGATGTTAAATGTAACCGAACAGACAGAAAAAGTATGACATGTCTTTATATAAGTTATAGTTTGGAATTGCTGTCTTGTAAGAGGAACAAAACACTTGAGGACATGCCTTTACTACCTGGAAAGGTGCACGTAGTGCACGTTTAAAGTAGTCAACAACAAAAAAGTTAATTAGGGATGCAAAAGTTGTTCTGAAAGTGAAATTATGTGCATCAAATCATTTTAAAAGGTAAACTACATCCACAGTACCATGCTGATATTCTGATAGGGTAAAATCCACAGTTTTCTGGTAAACTACAACACAACATGACACAAACACAACACAAAACCAGGAGTTAGTTTTTTTAGCCTGAAAACACAGTAAGAAACAGCTAATAAAGTTAGCATTTAAACAAATCATTGCGAATTTAAACATATCTGCTTCTAGCTGTGCCATTTTAACCTTCATTAAATCATTTTGAATCAGCTTTGGATTAAACACAAGACTGAATTCTCGGTCTATATTATAATTACAGCACAGCTACAGGACACCGAACTGCTGTGACCTGTGAGGAGAGAGTCACCTCAGGAGGGTGTAATGAAGTGTGTGTGTGTGTGTGAAATGTTCAGCAGTTTCTAGGATACTGGTGACCCGCTGAACTTAGTTTTTCACTTACTTTTACTTAAGTAGCGAATTCTCTGTCATTTATTTATATAAATAATGAGCCTGTACGTTAGCAGTGTATGCTAGTTAGCAGTGAAGCTCCGTACAAAATGGCCGCAAAGCGAAAACTCCATCGAGTCTCCGCCCACGTCCAACTGTCTCATTTAAAACTAAACCTGAATCAGAGTTTGGGTTAATAAAAATATTTTTAATGCAAATTGGACTGAGTCTTGTGTGTATTTTAAGCCATTAATCGTCTTCTCGCCCACTGTTGCCAACTGTATTCAGGGGAAAGTAGCTGCGTGCTCAAAAGGTCATCAGAAGTCGCTTGGTTACGTCATGGTCTTATTTGCATATTCATTGAGTCGTTGTGATCATTTGCATATCGAAACGAGATAAATAGAGAAAGATTTTCTGAAGACAGAACAGAATACAATGCAGTTTCATTAGAATAGAAAATACATTTAATAAAAGAATAAAATGGGACAAGACATGCCGTTATAGCAAAATAATCCACAACATGATATTTATAGTCAAATCACTCTTATGCTAATTATGCATTAAAATGCTTATTAATAATGCATTTTTTAAGGGTAAGATATTTACATGTAACAGCAGTTGTTTTAATAGCAATTGTTTTAGTCAAATAGGTTTTTTAAAATATACGTTAACTATTTTCTTTGAGTTGAATAGGGTTTTTAAATATACATGATAATTATTTTCTTATATTACATTTAATCACATTTCAGATTTACATTTATTGTGCATAATACTTTTGCATAGCACTCAACTCTTCAGCTGGTAATTTTAATCTCAACACTTAAATAAACACTTAAATAAAATGCACCTTTCCTGCTGTCTTTCAGGCTAACTTGCTAATCGCTAGTGGCTGTTAATATTCCCAAATGATACATGAAACCTAATAATAATAACAACAATAATAATAATAATCAACAACCGCATTCAGTCAGGATAAACCAAAGATCCGATTTATTTTGAAATATAAAATTAGT
This sequence comes from Pangasius larnaudii, assembly GCA_037576815.1. NCBI lineage: Eukaryota > Metazoa > Chordata > Actinopteri > Siluriformes > Pangasiidae > Pangasius > Pangasius larnaudii. The sequence continues at coordinate 857,576 of CM074939.1, read as the reverse complement.
TTAAATAAGTAAGAGATCCCACACTGTGTTAGCTATCCAGCTAGCTATGATGTTTATCCCAAAACAAAGCTAGCAAGCTAAATCTGGAGGATGATGTCATTCTTGTATCTTATCTATAGTGCTGAAATGTGAGTCCACTCTGTTCTTCATCACTGCTGTAAACACAGGTAACACATAATACTGTTAGTATAGCTGTAATGTTCCTCTGTAGTGTGTGTGTGTGTGTGTGTGTGTGTGTGTTCAGTAGATCTTCAGTATCTGGTGAGGATGTCGAGGACGTTGTGTGCCAGTGAGGTGGGTGAGTGCATCAGGACACCCGGCGCTCCGATATTCGTCTCCCAGCAGTCAAATCCGACCTGCTTCAGCTCCTCCATCACGCCTCGCACCACGGACTCGTCGGTCTCTGGAAGAACAATGTGGAAAAACCAGCTACTACTAATATGGAGTGTGTAACTGATTATGATGTGTATATATATATATATATATACACATTCATTCAGCACACTACTGTTATCAACACACTCTTGTAATTGTTGTCAGCCACGTTAGCAGTTTCTTAATGATTTACCACCACGTCTGAGGTAAACGTTTATATTCCTGTTAGTTCGGTCTTATCTCACTGTGGCTTTACATTCTTCATATAATGAACATCACAGCTACGTGCTAGCTACATAAATCATTAGCCTAGCAACAACATTCACACTTGAACAGTGATGTGTTAAATACATCATCCTGACAATATCGTAAATATAAATATAAACATAAACATGTTAAATCTGAAATATTATCACTGGCAAATTACTGTGGTATAAAATGCTGTTGATCATTTTTTATAGGGTGGATAACATGAAACATCACGTTACTGAGTAATACAGAGATGGGAAAAAAATATTTTGAGATGTTCTGCATACATACAATCTTAGATGCAGTGATGTTCTCCAACCACCATAACCACACTGAGGTGACACCACAACCTGGTGTGTGTGTGTGTGTGTGTGTGTGTGTGTGTTATACACAGTGGTGTGCAGGTGACAGCTGACAGTTTTAGTCAACAAGAGGCTCCAGTACAAAACTAAAGAACTTCAGAAACAGTTCAAATGAACTGATTTGTAGTAAAAGTTCAGGTTCCTGATGTCAGATGTTTCTACCCGTGTGTGTGTGTGTGTGTGTGTGTGTGTGTGTGTTGGTGTAGTTTCTGACCTGGCGTGAGGAGTGTGATGGCGCAGCCTCCTCCCCCCGCTCCGGTCAGTTTGCTGTGAAGGCCGTGGGCGAGTGTGACCTGGCACAGCGTGTTCAGAGACGTGTGACCGACGCCCATCACGTTCAGGTGGTGCTGGTTGATGTCTATTAAATCCTGAAGAGGAAAACAATGTGTGTGTGTGTGTGTGTGTGTGTGTGTGTGTGTGTGTGTGTGTGTGTGTATGATGGAGAAATGAGGTAAAAAAAGAAATGAAACACTTTAGGAAAATATTATTATAAAATCTGAACATCACCACTGAACATCATGTTATCATGATCATTAAATGACAAATTTCAGCAATATTTTTTTCATAATTTTGGGAGATGTCCTCAACATTACAGTATATTCTTGTATATGGAGGGAAAATGAACATGTGCATCATGAAACAATTGATTTGTATGACCTTCAAACACACAGTAAATACACTGGTACTGGTGAGAATAGTCCTTGTGGATGTTTTGTCCTAACTCCTGGTGAGCGCTGCTTGTGTGTACCTCCAGCGTGCTGTAGTGTTGGGCTGAAGCTCCCTCTGTAGCCATCTCAGCAAGTGTGTGCTCACAGATGTGTGACACGGCGTCCACTGACTCCAGCACGGGTGCCATCACAGACGGGTACTGCACGGATACACACACACGCACACGCACGCACACTTGACAAACTGTTTTTCTAATAATGTGTGCATTAACTGGATGTGTGTTTCTACAAACTCCAGTGTATTGATCATTATTTTCTTTGTAATATCTAGAAACAGGTGTCAGGTGTTTGACAGTTAACTTTCTGGTACTTCATACACTCTTAGAAAACGTGTTCTTTTGGATAATTAGAGATTCTTAGCCTCCTAAAATGGTGCTACTCGGAGCCCTTTCTGTTATGAAAACACTGCTGTACGCTTCTACACGGAACCTTTAAGGTTCCTCCAGAGGAACAACCGAAAAACCCTAAGAATAAACACTCACAGCGGTACACCATCACACTAAGAGCCGTGCTTCTTCTCGGAGCCCTTTCTAAAAGGGAAACACTGTTGGAAGTTTCTACACAGACCTTTAAAAGTTCCTCATAAGGATCAGCTGAAGAAGCTTTAAGGAGTGAAACGACTCACCTGGTTAATTCTTTCCTTCACTCTGGAAACAAGGAGTTTGGTACTGCGTGGTACTTTAGTGTTGGTGAGAAGTATCCTCAGTGTGGGCACTCTGCAGGAACACACACACACACATATATATATATATATATATGTATATATATATATATATATACACACACACACACACACTAAAGTGAAATGTATTTTCTCACAGTGATAAAGCAGAACACGTTTATTCCACCATTTAATTACAGTTTCGCAAAAAAACAAAAGCAGAGGACGTGTGTGTGTGTGTGTGTGTGTGTGTGTGTGTGTGTGTGTGTGTGTGTGTGTGTGAGTTTGGAGGTGAAGAGTGTGTTTACCTGCTCAGTGCAGTAATTTTCCCAGCATGGTACCGCAGAAAGCCTCCTGCCGACACACAGACACACAGCGTGAAGCTTCAGCAAATCAGAAAAATCAAACTTTCTCTTCAAGTACACAACTCTAAACAGTATAAAATGATGAAATAAATGATAAAGTGATGATAAAGACATGATGATTTTTGTCAGTTTGTCAGACTTTATTCTCCTCATCAGCACTGTGAAGTCAGTTCTGCTCCTTTATCAGCACACGTGAAGGTCAACACACTACTGCACACTTTAGAACCTCAGTTTACCCAGAATGCTTTGCAGCCGGATCATTACTCAGACTCTTATAGTATGAGTAAAAACAAACCTAAAAAAAAGTCTGACTTGATGTATGAAAAGAAGACTGTATAAGTGATAACAGAACCGGAGCTGACTGGAATTGTGTCCGGGTCCTTTATGTACATTAAAGTCACGTCCTTTATGTACGTTAAAGTCACGTTAGATATTAACCCAAAGCTGAGATTTAGTTTTTGTTCATTTTACTGTACACCAGTGTTTATGTATGATCACATTACACTGAAATGGAAACTGGACCTGGATTTCCCACAACTGAGGATTTATTTTAAACTCTTTAAACGTTTAATAGTGAGATGCCTTGAGTGAAATCATTAAATACAGTTTTATAAAGTGAGAGTTATTATTAGTAATAAGAGCACCGAGTCTCACCCCGCGTTCCCACGGCGTTGTCTACTCCTGATGGGTTGCCATGTATGATCTTTTCACCCTGAAACGCCCAGCTATTGATCAGCTCCAGCTCCTGTTCACTCCACCTGAAACACACAACACACTCCTGAGGTTTGGTTTGAACTGTAACACGTGTACGCTCGTGTGTAAGTCTCTACTGCTCTTAGCCAATAAGAACACGTGACTAAATCTGCAGAAGTCTAATAGAATACAGCAGCATTGTGTGTGTGTGTGTGTGTGTGTGTGTGTGTGTGTGTGTGTGAGAGAGTGAGAGAGAGACCTGGCTGTCTCCTGGCTGTGTGTGAGAGGAGAGCTGATGGTTCCTCTGGCGGTGAGCAGAGCAGCAGAGACACACACACTGTACGCAGCGCTGGAGCCCAAACCTGCTCCTGTAGGCAGCTCAGACCACACACACACCTTCAGACTGGGCAGGACTCTGGGGTTAAACACACACACACACACACACACACACACACACACAAAAACTGTGTGATGGTCACAGAACTTGTCATTACACATTTAATTAAATCACCGCACAACTTTATAAAAGAGCGTTCTTGACGTAAACGGAGCAAACTGAACATCGGAGGAAAATAATTTTAAGAACAATTTTAATAAAATAACATTTACAAAATGCAAAGAGGACCATCATTAGTAGCAGGATCTTCTTCTGCCCAAGAAAGGGCTGTTACACAAGCAAGGACTTCTCTGGACTAGCTCTTACTCGGAGTGGGCGAACACACACAGGTAGGTGTAGAGGAAGGCCAGCACCGCCATGCTCCTGGTGTCTGTGGATCCATCAGCGATGGCTGCAAATTCCCTCAGCTTCCTCACGAGCTCTGTGTCCAGCTCTGTAGAGCTCCTACACTCACCTTCACACCATCAGGAGAAACAAAAACACACACACACACACACACACTGAGAGGACTCATACACCAGAGCTGTGTCCATGTACAGATACGATAATGGACGTACACACATGTGAGTGTGAATTGATCAGCTCTACCTTTACAGTGAGACAGGAGCGGTTTCAGCACACTGACGTCCCAGCTCAGGAACGTGTCGATGTTGGGCAGACTGATGGACACTTCAGCTGTAGACGTGACCTGCAGCCGCAGATACGTGCGCAGGTTCAAGCTCACAGCCAAAGCAACCTGTTTAAGAACATTACCAGGAAATCTGTTTTAACAAACCTGAGCTCGACACGACTAATCCTGAGTCAGCAGATGCATAACTGCTGATATTCAGTTAATCTCGTTCACTCGTAGCATCATGGAGTGCTGGTCTGATACAGATAGGAGTGAAGTGTAGAGTTTAGATTTATGCAGAATGAAGCCTGATGGATTAGTAAATGCTTCATACAGACACATTACTGTATTACACATCCATTACCAGCATCTGAGGAGTTTCTGTAATATACAGAGAAGAGAAGTTTTTTAATTCTCTCGTCAGCCAGCCAGACAGTTAAAGTCCAAGTCTTTAACAAGCTTTAGACACTTTATGTGATGCATTAATATACTTTTAAAAGTGTAGAAGGACATTTTGATATGTTAGGAAATGCTTGTCTTTCAGAATGTAAGGTTCTGCTGGTTTAAGAAGATTTAATTTCTTACACACTGCTCTGAACTGGTTCATCCAGGAAAAGTAGACACTTTCTACAAAACATTATTATATATACGAGTGAAGAGGATTTTCCACAGGGCTGGAGACAAATCCTGCTCTTCTACAAAGTGGTGTTCTTTCAGATTGTGGTGAGATTTTGGACTGAACAAACCCTCTGAACAAAATATGAGAGAGAAAATTTTAAAAAGGTGAAAATATGCAAATTCATGGTAAATACAAATAGACCTGTGAGAGCGCTGAATTTGATTTTTTAAAAAAAAGGCTAAAGCTAAAGGCTAAAGTGCGCCCTCTAGTGTCACATCTGCAACACTATTTAAGATAGAACAGGGAGCTCAGATCAGAAACAGTGCATGAAGTGTGTGTAGTTGGACACTTTACCTTCCCGTGCACTACAGCATGCTCTCCGTGCAGGATGCATTTCCCAGGAGCTGAAATTAAACACTCCTGAACAGGCGCCATGTCTGTAAAACAGCCGGCGTTAAAAACCCACCCACATTCCGGCAAAATCCTAATCAATCTTAAACCCCTAACACGGGTGGTAAAACAAAATTAGTCACAATCCGTATAAATTCGGTTTACAGACCACCGTCTATGTCACGAATTAATCCTAAAAATACATTTATACACATATAAAACCATGCGGGATTCAAATAAAAAGTAAATAAGTTTGATAATTTTCTGCCTGAGAGCCGCTCTGACTTCCTCAAACACTGAATAAGAAGTAAAACCCGCCGCTCAGTGACCAATCAGAACCAGGATCCACACGCACGGAAAGATACTGACCAATCAGAGCGCGCGTCGCCACATGGTGTCATGAGTCGTCTGACAGCTCTTCCCGCCCACTCAACTACGGGTACCGAGAGAGGGCAAAACGGTGTGTGTTCACGGGACAGTTACGGAGAAGTAGCGTTTATGAAAATGTGTGCATTAATTATAAATGATATTGAGCTACTTTTATAATATAATCATTAATAAAGTACTTCGTTTGTTTATGTCTGATGACTAAATAAAATTTATTATTATTATTATTATTATTATTATTATTATTATTATTATTATTATATAAAATAATTGACACATAATTTACACCAATATTTTGGGTTTTACTGACAACTTTCTGAATTTTTTTTTTTTTACAGTATATTTATATAATTGTTTTACAATGTAAGTTCAGAAAATGTGCTTGCATTAAAAATGTTTTTGCAAATGATCTTTGCTGTACAGTGAAAGCAGTCAGTCATATATAGCATTTATATAAATATCTGTGTCTGCTGAGCTCCTCTTTTAACCCTGAGCCTGAGTAAACAACAGCACCACAATCCACTGAGTTCAGCTTCAGAAGGCTGTTCAATTATTACAACTATTTCATTATACAATATGGCCCTTTCATCAAATCTAAATCTTTTTAAACATTAAAATATTATCTTAAAGCAGTGATTGTAGTGAATGAACAGGATTTATGAATCTACAGAAACTTCTCCCTGTTTTGTTTAGTTCCACAGTTTATTACACAATACAACAATGACCATGATTATAATATAAATATATTTAAAAAGCTACTAATATGTGAAGGCCTACAAATTATAGACAAAATCCGTTGTGTTTATTGCAGAATATTACTCACGAGTCTTAAGTTAAAATGTAAACAAAAGACACCGTTGAGTCGCAGTCGGTTTTTTCTTATGCAGTTACACGCAGCGGCCACAAGATGTGTTTACTCACGAGTCACGATACAGGCTTTTCTAAACGGTTTGGAACACGTCCAAAATGGCGGCCAGGATGCTACACACTATCTAGGCGTTCTAGTTAGAGTACACGTATGAGGATTGTAACGAAACCAGTAGAATCGCCTACGGGTAGCAGGAAGGCCAAATGTGAAAAGTGCACACTTTCCCGATTTGCGAACTTTAGTTTTGTACAGTGGAAAACTAGCGAGTGCTTTCGAGTCACACATTTTCATTGGAACAGTTAACAGTATCGTGATAAACAACTTCGAAGATTTAATTATTAAATTTTTACTCACATTTCACTAGAAAATGGAGCCGGTACAGTTACACGGATTTGATAGAAAAATGAATTCTATCACCGTTACTAAAACTTACTTTACGTGCCACTGTGTAAATGAGAGAATTTTTAATATTTCGCTAATTCGCTAACTTTCGCTAATTCACTGTTAATGCAACCGTGAGTGCAAAAGTCTGGACACAGTCGCTATTCCACACGCAGGAGTTTAGCGATTTGGAACACATCCAAAATGGCGGCCAGGACGCTACACGCTATCTAGGCGCCCTAGCTGAAGCGTAGACCCACAGATTAGAACAGAACCAGCAGAACAGCATGCTCCGCCCACTCACCTACGGGTAGCAGGAAGGCCAAATGTGTTCAGTGTAAACATTCCCTATTTCCCGATGTGCGAACTTTCGTTTTGTATAGTGGTGCACTAGCTAGTGTATTCTAGTTAGATTTTATAACTTGAAGCTCAGTATCGTGAGAAACCTTTTCCTCACATTTCATTATTAACGTTAGTAAATGTGCTGGATTTAACCACACACTGCATTATACACTGTAGAATTGTGTAATGGCGTCATTAGCTTTGTGTCGAGCGGCACATCGTCACTGTGTGCTTCAGTTAATAACATGTTTAAAGTCACAGCAGCTTCTGTGTGGAAACCTCAGAAGGTAACCAACTAAATGTCATTAATTACACTGTGCTTTTAGCTAACTGGTTAGCAATCCGAATGAGCATCCGGGTCACAAATTTGAACGACTATCTATATCCGGGTCACGTCGGGTTTTTTTGAGCCGTTGGTTACCATGGTAATAAGTTCAGCTCCCGGTAAACAATAATATCGATAATAAATGACTTAATGAAAGAAGCTAAACTGATAAAAGCTAATGATTTTCTGTCTCTGGATGAACACAGGAAGCAAAAACATGTTAAAACAAGTCAAATTAAAACCAGTGTTATTAAATAAACTAATAGATATTTTGGAAATTCAAGAAAGGCTATTGTTTGGTAATTCATTCATAACTTCCAGCATCTGCATATTTTTTATTTGAAAAAGGTATTT
>CM074939.1:804680-818955 GCA_037576815.1 Pangasius larnaudii | reverse complement strand
AGAGGAGACGGAGAAGAGAAAGAGGGAGACTGGGAGGAGATGGAGAGGAGACGGAGAAGAGAAAGAGGGAGACTGGGAGGAGATGGAGAGGAGACGGAGAAGAGAAAGAGGGAGACTGGGAGGAGATGGAGAGGAGACTGGGAGGAGAAAGAGGGAGACTGGGAGGAGATGGAGAGGAGACTGGGAGGAGAACGTTGTTTTTGCTCTAGTCTCATGTGAGGAAGATGAAACACAATCCCATTAATCACATTAAAAGCACAAATGTTTCTTTTCAGGCTGAACATGTGACACGGCTCTTCTCAGGAGGGGACAGGTCTGTAGTCCACGATTTCATCTCTCCGAGTCTTAGTTTTTAATTCATAGCCTGAGTTCAACAAGCAGAGAAAGAAAAATAAACCCTACTCCTTACACAAGTTTTTATTTGGTGTGTGTGTGTTTACACATAACACACTCCACACTGATGTTACACACCTCCATGTTTGTGAACCTCACCTCCTGCTGCACTACACCCAGGAGCCACGGTTTTACTAGTTGGATTAAATAGCGCATAAAAAAACAATCATTTCAAAATCCAAAGACACAGATGTGGAAATACTGAGGAACCAGAGAAAATCACAGTGCAGGGGGCGGAGCTTACTGAAACACTCGTGTGTGAAGTAATGAAGACGAACGCAATGCTGCTGTCTCAACATCTGCAGTTACACAGTGATGAAACGCTGCTGAAACCTCCTGCAGAACATCTTCACACCTCTGTTCTGACACACACAGTGGCCACGCCTCCTTCACTCTGACACACACAGAGGCCACGCCTCCTTCACTCTGACACACAGAGGCCACGTCTCCTTCACTCTGACACACACAGAGGCCACGCCTCCTTCACGCTGACACACACCGAGGCCATGCCTCCTTCACGCTGACACACACCGAGGCCACGCCTCCTTCACTCTGACACACACCGAGGCCACGCCTCCTTCACGCTGACACACACAGAGGCCACGCCTCCTTCACACTGACACACACAGAGGCCACGCCTCCTTCACTCTGACACACACAGAGGCCACACCTCCTTCACTCTGACACACAGAGGCCACACCTCCTTCACTCTGACACACACAGAGGCCACACCTCCTTCACTCTGACACACACAGAGGCCACACCTCCTTCAGTGGTAGGACAGCTGGAGAGCCAATGAGTGAATCAGATCTGAATGAGTGAATCAGTTTGACTCAGCTGAATATTACAGCAGATGACAGATGAATCTGCGCTGCAGGAAATTAGAGTTTTGCAATTCTAAAAATATTCATGAGTTTAATAAGACGAGCACGGATTCGCCCGAGGCGTATCAATCAATCAGTGCGGACGTTTATCTCTGCGCTCGGATGGAGCCGCTTCAATAACACGCTCCTGAAAATGAAACGATCCATCAGCACCTGCAAGAGATACGGTCATGTGATCACCTGACGCATGTCCATCACGCTGATCAGCACTCAGACTGTTCCTGTTCTCACTTACGTTATAGCAGCTATAAGCACTCTTTCCCCAACCAGCCTCTGTTTCTTCTCTCTTCTGAAGTGAAAAAAAAGCGTAAACTCCTCTGACCTGAAGATGTCGTAAAACGTAAAATGACAGTTTTACCTCTGACACTGGAGACTCCTTCCATAAACGTTAAATAAACATCTCCTTACAGAAAACAGCTCTTTATCAACGATTACACACATTTTTTTAATCTGTTTGTGTGCAACGTCTGTAGTACACATCCCTGCGAATCGGCTGTTGCTATAGAAACGATAACGTATTAGAACGAGTGCATTAATATCAACCTGCACTACTGTCAGATCTGCTGTTCTAGTAAACTAATCAACACCTTCTGACCAATCAGAATCCAGAATTCAACAGCACTGTGGTGTAAAGAACCATAACGCACACCAACCGACCAATCAGAGACCAGGATTTTTCAGTAACACTTTAATAGATGAAGGAAGGGGATTTTAAAGAGACGAGATGGGAAATGAAGGGGTTTTCATATTCACACACACACACACACACACACACACACACACTTCTCTTCTGACCCACACACACACACACACACACACACACAGTTCTCTTCTGACCCACAAAACATCACACACAAACACTGATGAAATATTAACTTTAGCAACAGTGTGTGTGTGTGTGTGTGTGTGTGTGTGTGTGTGTGTGTGTGTGTGTGTGTGTGTTGTCCGGTCCATAAATGATTAGTTTATCTGTTATCTCCTGTTTCATGATGATCCACTTTAACACATGTAACAACAAATAATTATAAGCAAGCACCACCTGCGCGCGCGCGCACACACACACACACACACACACACACAACATGCTGTCACTTAATGATTCATTTGTATAAATACTGTATATATATAGCGTATATCATCATACACACAATTTCAGAAAACCACAAGTGCAGTGATGGCTTGATTCAAAAATATAGAAAAATAACAACAACAACAACAACAACAACAACAACAATAATAATAATAATAGTAATAATAATATTCATCATCATCATCTAAAACATAACAAATACAAAAACTTTACAAAAAGGAAACAAAATCTAAAAAAAAAAATCTATTACAATTTATCGTGATATTTATATCAAATCTTACACACACACACACACAAGGATGAAGGAAGGTTCTTACCATAAACCGCTTCTCTGCTCCTCTCTAGACCTCCATACAGCTCCGAGCGGCGCGCGACCTCACACACACACACACACACACACACACACACACACACACTCGCGCGCAGGGGATTTAACCCTCCGTCATTCCGTTAATAAAGTGTAATAAATAATCCGTGTCGAGGCGGGTTTTATTCCTCTCTGTGCGGGTTTGGTAATTTCCTGTCTCGTGCCTGAAGCGGGGTTCGCACTCCGGTCTGTGTGTCGGTTTAATCCGCGGAGTGTAACGGGAGTAACCGGTGTGTGTGCAGCTCCGCTCTCCTCCAGCCGCTCCACCGGACTGACGGCGAAACCCGGAACCACCGCGGCTCTGGAGCCGCCGGGCCACGCCCACTGACCAATCAGCGCACGGCTGAGATTTGCATATTCCCACGGGTCCGCCAATCACAGCGCGGTGAGGTCTGTTGCCACGGTGACGGTGTCAGCGTCCTGGACGTTTAGCTTACTACTGCACTACAGGGTACGCGTGAGGGGAAGAGTGCACACTACAGCGAGTGTGCACTGTGTAGTGCGCTAGTGTGCACTGCGAGGGTCATTAGCCGGTTAGGAAAAGCGCACTTTATTAAGCGGAAGCCATTTTAAATGACAGTTTATTACAGTCATTTATTTACAGAGAACCTCTCATACGTGTATTTAATACATGTACAGGTTTAAACACTTCAGTCAGAGTTTAAAGGAAAATAAATAGTTTAAAGAAAATCATTTTAAATTTGTCTCACTGTGCCATGCTACTTCTCAACTTGATGTGTGACTTCCAAGCAGCTTCACACTGTTGACGTAACACACAGACACTAATCACAGAGGGGATTTATATACGAACACGCGTAGCGTACGTTCACAACAGCGCGCTCATGTTCTACGTGCGTGTGTGTCACAGCACCGTGATATTAGCAACAAGCGGCATTCAAACTACATTCTCTCAATTCTAAATTAGGTGTGACGCTGTCAAGAAACGACAAACCCAAACAATTCACTCAAATGATTCCTCGGAACTATCCTAATACGCCTGAGGTCCGACTTTTCTGCAATTCCCCACTCACACCTTTAAATGTCTACCTGTGATTGGTTCATTTCGTTTAATCTGTGTTTAGCTAGTTATGAAGGTATATATAGCTAATACAATGAAAGAGCTGGGGAGAGAAAGTGATAGTGTTTGCCCAAGATGGCACACAGTACAGGTATAGTAGTGTCACAGCTCCAAATCTAAAGACACTGAATCATTGCTTTAACTCACGGAGATGAAAGTGATGGACAGATCTTCAGTACGGACGTGAAGAGCAGCTCCACAGCGAGAGGACAAAACTGTCCGGATATTAAAGCTGACGTGTTTAAAGAGGTGCTGTCCTGTTCCACTCAGCCCACGGGCAAATCACCAGCGTGGTCCTGCATCTGACACAAAGTGTTTAGTCTGCTGTATCCATAATTCATCAGTGTGTGTGTGTGAGAGAGAGAGAGAGAGAGAGAGAGACAGAGACACACACCTCCCTGAGCTCTGAGCTCGCTGTGATCAGATTCACATCAAACTGAACATCCACAGATCTGCTAAGTCACTGTGCTATAATAATATAAACATCTTTCATTTTGTCATAATATACCTCATGTGTGTGTGTGTGTGTGTGTGTGTGTGTGTGTGTTAGAGCAAAGATCTGCGGTTCCTCTTCAGACAGCAGGCGGACTGAGACGAGGCCAAACTGATGACGAGGCTAAAGACAGATCTGGGGGTCACTAATGCTAACGCTAATGCTAATGGTATGGTGCTTGGTGTCAGTCCTGCTAATAAAGTGCTGAACACAGCAGCACTCCAGGGGATTAGGACGAGGCCTGATGGAGCGCAGGAGGCCAGCACAGATTAACGCTCTGACAGAGCAGTAACACACACATGCTGCTGAAGTGATTAAAGCTGCAGCCAGGAACTCGGGCTAGTGCTCACTGAAGATAACACAACAGACACAAAATGGCTTCCTGGTTACTTTTGTGAAGTTGTGCAAATATAAAGTTAACCAAACACACACTGTACACTTTGTGTCTATTTTGTCGTGTGGCAGAAATGCTGTGGCGTTAGAAACCTGCACACACTCACCTACGTCTCATTTTAGACTTATTCAGCACATCAGAAAGTTTGTCACTCTATAAAGCTTAAGTTTGACCAATCGGAGAACTTCAGCACCACAAGCTCCGCCTCAATAGTTCCTGAGCCAAGAGAACTAAGTTCCTTAGTTCCTCTGGTTCCTCTGGAGCAGGAAATAACAAGCTTCCTGGAAATATGGCCCGGGAACTAAAATCAACCAGAGTTCCTGGAAGTCCCTGAAAAGGTTCCTGAGTTCCTGAAAAGGTTCCTATGGCTGGAAGCAAACTGGAACTAAGAAGGTTCCAAACATAACGTTCCTGCAACATTCTAATAATATCTGCTGTACTAATGGATTGGTTGTGAATGTTAGTAGAACACTGCTCATACAATATTCCCTGTTATATGAAAACATTACCACAGCAAACGTTTATAAAGGTTATAATCTCAGAATGACCAGAAAACCAAACGTTCCTGGAAGCAGAATGTTGAGAAAAGGTTCTGCTAATCTGAATGTGTTATAGCGGAGAAGTCAGGGACTTCTATGAAAAGATGAAGACATGAAGATGAAGTGTTTTATTTTTTTAAAGAAATGATATAATAAAGAGATGGTGAAGAGGAAGAGAAGTTAACACTGACACTACAGGAGGTTAAGGCAGAGCGAGATACTAAAGACGCTAACTCAGAGCTTGAAATACTGACACTGAAGAAAATGAGTTTTTCTCTCTCTCTCTCTCTCTCTCTCTCTCATCTGTAATTTCCGCTTTCTCACCAACAGCTTTATAAAAAGTGTTCATCTGTCTCTGGGTAATGCGCTCTCCAGCGCTCGGGGCTGTGTCCGATTTCAATTTGCTCCCGAGCCGCAGTGAGAGGAGTTTAATTGAGCGAGTGTGCGACAGGCGAGGAGAATCGATGAAGGCCGAGGCGTGGGGAAAAGAGATAACATTGATTCAACCGCCATCGATAGAGCGAGGGAACGTGCACTGTCTGAGAGAGACTAGAATCTGAAACTGTGTCATGTGAATGAAGGAGAGAGAGAGAGAGAGAGAGAGAGACAGATGGATAGAAAGTCAGATAAAGTATGACAGAGAGCAGGAGAAGTGGCAGCAGAGGACACTGGGGACGCGGACTGATATAAAAGAGGAAAAAATAGAAGTGTTCATGAGATCTGTGGAGATATGAGTTACAGAGAAGGAAAGAAAAAGAAGGAAAGAAAAAGAAGGAAGGAAGGAAGGAAGGAAGGAAGGAAGGAAAGAAAGAAAGAGTTGACAGTGTGTGAATTTAAAGTCGACAGTAGTGAGGATGAAATGTTAATTCAGTCAGAAACCGTTAGTTCCTCTGAGTGTGATCCCTGTGTGTGTGTGTGTGTGTGTGTGTGTGTGTGTGTGATTTGTTCATCACACTGGTAATGTACCTGATAGCACACACACACACACACACACAGGTGAGAGGAGGCAGTGAGGTGTTCAGGACAGAGTCAGTCCTACATGTTGGACTGAGATCTGTTTACATCAGAGCGCTGCTGAGTTCTGGATTCTGATTGGTCAGAAGGTGTTGATTACTTTTCTAGAACAGCAGCTCTGACAGTAGTGCAGCTATGAATCACAGGTTTACATTAAAAGGAATAATAAGAGGAATAACGCTCTTTGGGACGTGTTGTTATATGCTTCATCACACCACTCCACTTCTCCACTCAAGTGAAGTTGCCAAAGAACAGATGAAGAACCTCAGACATGAAGAGAAATCTCTCTCTCTCTCTCTCCGTCTCTCTCCCCGTCTCTCTGTCAGTATCAGCTGTGTTGGACATGCTGCCAGTTGCACACTTGTCGTGTTATTCACAGTGTGTGTGTGTGTGTCAGCATCACACGCTGTTTTACAATAGAGCTGCGATTTCAAACTGACGCTGACACACTGGTGCCACTGACAGCTCACTACACAAGACCCTCTTCACTCTACACACACACACACACACACACACACACACACACACACACACACACACACACACACAATCACTAATTGTTGTCATCTAATGACTAACACCAGATACTGACTCAGTGTTGTGTGTTTTTTTTTTTTCCCTCTACAGCTCTTAGCCAATCAGAGCTCTGCGTTTCTGGTCTAACGTCTAGTGAAGAGTGATGTAGTTTTCTTGGAGAAATTTCCTTAGTCAAAACACATGTCTTAGCCAACTTTTTGCAAAAGTTTACACCCCCTCAAAACTTCTGCGCTTATATCTATTACGAGGTTGAAAATGGGAAATTGTAAGCAGATGTTGTGATGCAGTAAAAATCATGACATTGAGTAAATATTATATACGACGAATTTATCATATATTGTTCTAACCCTGTAGCCTCTATAAAAAAGTACTAAACGGTACCTTTCCTTGTCATCAAGCACTATTAAATACTTTTAAAAAGGATTTAAGTTGCATAAAGAGACCTTTTTCAGAGTAAAGCTCTCAGAGAGTGTGTGTGTGTTATCGTTTCTATAGTAACAGCTCATTCACAGGGCCTTTTACAGTGAAGAATTCAAACAGCTGAGCGTAAGACTGTTTATAGCTGCTGTAGCGTAAGTGAGAACAGGAACTAACTTGTTTCGCAGATGTTATCCAAAATTACACGTAATTAAGAATGGATAAAAAGTATGACACGTCGCTTCCTGTCCTTTATAGTCGCCATCTTGAATATGATGTGTGATCCCATTACGACCAGTGAACTGTCTGCTCTCCTGATGATCTCTGAATCCGTATGATGTTCATGTTCACTTCTGGAACGGGATTTTACACGCTGATGAGCAGAACATGAAAAACAGCCAATCTGTGTGATCCATATTTAATCTAAAATGAGCGAAGTGAAGGTGCTTGAGGTTGGGAAGTGGCCTGTGTGCAGGGCTTCATGAGTACACCAATCACACACACACACACACACACACACACACACACACACACACACACACACACACACAGCAGGAGAGAAGATGAAGAGTGTAATCAGAGGAGGAGGATGAAGATCTGACTACACACAGAGGCTAGCCAGCTGCTGATTAACCTTTCTATCAGATTTAAATATTCTCTCTCTCTCTCTCTCTCTCTCTTTCTCTCTCTCTCTCTGACCGAAATCCATTTGCACTCTCTCCTCGTTCTCTCCTTCCTTCCTTTTCCCTGAATTTCCACAAACGTACAGCTGCTCGTTCATGACTCCTCCAGTTCCTTCACTCAGCACAGACATTCTGCTGAATCCTCGCTCTGTCTCTCCACTCGTCTGTCTCACTCTCTCCTATTCATCATCTCCAAAACACATTCTTACGAGTTTAAAGCACTGACACAAAACAACTGACTGTGAGATAAATCATGAGCTTATCATTTATTTTCAAACATATATAAGAATATTAAAAACAGGAAAACGGTACAAGACCACATACTTCAAGTGTTTTATGATGGAACTGTTTTATGAGTGTCTCAGACAGATCACATCCTCTCTCTCTCTCTCTCTCTCTCTCTCTCTCTCTCTCTCTTTCTTCTTTCTGACCTTTCTGGAGCTCTCTGTCAGTCTACGTGCTGGAGGAGGAGGTGTGGAAGTGAGGAGGAGGTGTAAAAGCGTTGCAGTCTCGGAGGCCTCCATCCATTTAACACCTAAAAATCAATTTGTGAGAAGCGGTGTGTCTCTCGCTCTGTAGCTATTATCATTCACTCTGCCCCTGCTCTCACACCACTTCACACTCTTTAATTAGGATTACACACACACACACACACACACACACACACACACACACACACACACACACATACACTTAAACAGAGAAGTGTGTGGGGTTCAGGTCATGAAACAGCCTCTGATGCTGAACTCTGAACATGAAGGACGTAGAGAAGGACGATGAGACGCACCGGGTCACTGCATTGGTTCCAGCACAAGAGTTCCTGGTGTGTAAAAGAGTTCCTGGTGTGTAGAAGAGCTCCTGGTGTGTAAAAGTACACAGTGCCTTCGTGGACGTTTGGTCTTCACCACTGTTTCCACTGCAGGAAATTGTTCAGGCACTGAAGAACCATTCCAGGAACTACAGATGCAGTTTCACAGCAGGAACTTTTTCATGGACCCAGGACATTTTCTCAAAAACTCAAGAACTTTCTCAGGAAGCCACAAAAAAAATAAACATTAAGAACTTTTCCAGTAAACAGGCAGATTTTTCAAAAGCCCAAGAACTTTTTAGGAAACCTGGATGTAAATAAATAAATAAATAAACCAACCAACCTCAAGAACATTTTCAGGAACTCAGGATTTAAAAAAAAACTTAGGAACCTCAGGAAACCAGGATAGATAGATAAATAAATAAATAAATAAATAAATAAATAAATAAATAAATCAACTTGTTCAAGACCCCAGGAATTCTTTTTTAAAAACTTTTTCCAGGAACCAGGAACTGTTTTAGAAACCCAATAAGGTTTTTCAGGAATGCAGGAATATACTTTAAGAAACCAGGATCCTTTTCAGGAATCCAGGGATTTTTTTTTTCATCAGAAACCCAAGAACTTATTTCCAGGAAAACAAGAACATTTTCAAAAATCCAAAAACTTTTTCATGACCTCATGATATTTTTCCCAAAACCAGGAAGTTCTTTAGAAACTTTTCCAGAAACCCAAGAAATGAATCAAAAGCCCACTGTTACTCGCTGTTTCTAAAAAAACAAAAACAAAAACCTGCCACTGAGTTGGTTTTATTAATCACTGGTCCTAAACTGTGGTGGGAACAAAGAACAGGAACTGTTTGGTTCCACAAAACTGTAATTCTTCCAAAAGTCCCAGAACTTCAGTGGATTTGCAACGTTTACTTGTTTTTATAAAAAAAATTAAAAATAAAATAAAAAAACCAGGCCAATCCTGTACCCAGAACACACACACACACATTTTGGGCTAGTCTCTAATCCAATGCTAACATATAAAGAACACTATGTTCTTTGAAAGACTAAAACATTCCACAGCTCCTGGAAAACTCTGCTGTTTATCACTAAACGCTAACAGTAATGTGTAACCTGAAGCTAATACCTGTAGACGCTAGCTCAGTTGGTGGCGTGTGTAACCTGCTGACTAATAAATATTAAATCTTTCGGGCCGTTCTTTAACCCGGTGTCTCTCTAACGCCGTGTTAGTGGTTAATGGAAGATCTGTGTTTTGGCTTTACACTCTGACACACAGATGTTTAGTCTACTGAGACACTGTGTAATCAGATGTTACGTATTAAACATGGACCCAGTGCTAAAAGTTCAGACATGCTAGCTTACCTGACAGATGCTAAAACTACTGAAGTGGATTTCTAGAGATTTCTAGTCATGCTATAGTCGAGAAAACACGCTAAGCTTCCAGGCCCTGCCTCAGCGCCATCGCTAATGGCTAACACACAGCCGGCTTTCTGCTGACCCCGACGCTCTAACAGTTTCACTCAGCGCTGTTAGCACCTCCGCTACGAGTGTGAATGGCGGCAATCTGTTGCCCCGGCAACCGAATATCCTCCGGCTCCTAAAGAGTCTCTTATTTTATAATAGCTGAAAATGAGTGAAAATATCTTAGAGATCTTCATATATAACTAATATTTATATACTGTTTATATGATTTTACATATATGTTTATTGCTAATATTTTTAGCACAAAAGTGTATAGCCACACCCGTGTCTCTCTCTCTCTCTCTCTGCCTCTCTCTCTCTCTGCCTCTCTCGCCCTCTCTGATCTCTAACAGAAAGTCTCTGAACAGATGGGACTGTATCACACACCGTCCTCTCGGCTCTCAGCTATTTTCCTCGTGCGCGTGTGAACTTCTCAGATTGCCTCGCTGGCCTTTCAGCTACATGCACTTCAAAGAAACACACACTCACACTCGCACACAGTTTTTCCTCTATAAAAAAAAAAAAAACATGACACAAGTGTTAACACACACTGCACTGTTCTCTCACGTACAACAAACACAGCTTTCATACTGAAACAGGGGCTAAGTGCTAAATGCTAAGTGCTCTGGGGTCAGACTCCAATCTGACGCTAACATCCAACAGAAATGAGCAACGTTTCTTAATATCAACTACACCAGGAACAGATCTGCGTCACTGGAAGTACATTATTGGTGACAAACTTTTTAAGAAAGGACTCGCAAAGACAGGAGAAGAGAGAGGAGAGGAACGCTCTGCTACACGTTTTAAAATAAAGACGGTTTATGAACCACAAAAACATCCATTCACTCCGAAGTTCCCACAGGAGGTTGGTGTATCTAAGAGGAAACTCTCTAACCGTGGGACGCTCAGGGGTGTCTGGAGGATAGCCAGGGAAGTGAAAATCACAACATGGTATGTAGGGGTTTAGGGGTCCAAGCACCAAAGTCAGGAATAGAAAGTGCTACGGCTCTGAAAATATTATCTGAAAATTCTACATAAATTCTACATAAATCTGGCGATGTTTCCTGACGTTAGTGTTTTTCAGCTCGTTGTGTTACGCCTGATGAAGTGTTCTTGTGGAGAGAGAACAGTGTTCTGGTAGAATGCGATGGTTTTGAGGTGTGTATGAAGTGTTTCGGGAGTTTTAGTGCATTCTGGGTGTGAGGTTAATGCCTGTGCTGCTACAGTGAAAACTGTGTGGAGTTTGGAAAAAGTGAACACATTAGAAATGAGAAATGAGAAGTGTGTGTGTGTGTGTGTGTGTGTGTGTGTGTGTGTGTGTAGTTGTAAAAAAACTGAAACGCAAGCTGACACAAGCTAGCGCAATCTTTATTAACCCGGAGGAAGCTAATGTTAACCTGAAAATGTGTAGATGATGTATCGATTGTTTATGAAAAACGATCTGACAGAATCAGCGATGATTAATCACCATGGCGACCCGCTCCTTGATTGCGAGAAGCCCTGCTGAGCTCAGCGCATGAAGGGGTTAACCACTAATTACGACCAATCAGAGCCCCCGAGTGGTAATTAGTGGCCTAATGATAACGAGTGTGCAGTTGCCGTGGAGACAGTGATCTTTGAAGTGGCACTTTTTCCCCTTTAAAATGAAGAGCATTGGAGCGGGGGAGGGGGAGGGGCGACATCAGACCCCTGAGTGCTAAACACACAACAACAACAAGAGCAGCAACCTGTGTGTGTGTGTGTGTGTGTGTGTGGGCGGTTATTGTTCCAGTACAGAGGAGGCTGATGAAATGGTGTTGAGTGGATCTCCCTCTCCCTCTATTTTCTGTCCATTTCACAAAATCTCGGTCTCTATTTTCTCTGTCTCACCCTCTTTGTGTCTTTCTCTCTCTCTTTTGCTCTCTGTCTGTCGCCCCAACTTTCCTTTCCTCTCTGTCTCACACTTTTCAATCTTCATGTGCGGCTCTCTCTTTTTCTTTTTCCTTCTTTCTGCCTCTCTTTCTATCTTTCTCTCGCTATCTGTCCCACTATCTCTTTTTTATCACGCACTCTGAGTCTATCTCTCTCTATTTCTGTCTGTCTGTCTCTCCATCTCTCCTTTCCTCTCCGTCTCACATTTTCCTTCACCATGTGTCTCTCTTTTTTGTTCTTTCTTTCTCCTCCTTTCTGCCTCACCTTCATTGTGTCTTTCTCTCTGTCTCTCCATCACTTTTTTCCTTCCTGTCTCTCAAAATCTTTGTCTCTGTTTTCTGTCTCCTCCTCTCTCTCCTGTCTGTGCGTCTCCCCCTCACCCAAATGATTTCTGTGGGATTAGTGAAGTGAAATGTCTGTAATGGCAAGTCGACGTTCTTGTTCACAGTGGGTTTTATCATGTTAATAAAATTGGGCTGAAATCAGCAGAATTACTTTTTAACTGTAAACGTCTAGAGTCGTTAAAGCTACAGACAAAAGCTACCTGTCACGTACATCACGTAACATCACGTTTTATAAAGATCTATCAATGACACAGAGCGAAATGTGTTGAGCCCTGACTGCGTGTTTAAGCCGCCATGTTGTTGTGATGTCAGAGAACTCGGGTCAGCTGATGATTATGATTGGTCATGATTATCTAGTGTTGCTGTGATTGACAAGGGAGGCCCCTCCCACACAGGGCCGTGGCATTGACACCACTGGAACTCGCAATCTCAATATTTTATGAAGGAGCAGTCTGTGATTTATCTTCTGTATGTTTCACGCCTCTGGGGATGAAATCCTGAACGTGACCCGACCGTGGCTCTGAGAATTTGTTTTTCAACTTTTGAAACAAATTTGTTTAAAGCTCCAAAAGTCTGTCCAAACCTGCAACAAATCAAATAAATCCTCACTTTACTGATTCTTTGTACCTCAGTGAGAACTGATGAAATGAAACTGGATGGGGTTTAGGTGTAGTTTGCTGATGACTCTTACCTGCAGGCCAAATACTCCAACATCGTTCAGGCCAATATTACAGAAATATTGCAGAAATATTGCAGAAATATTGCAGAAATATTACAGAAATATTTTAGAAATATTCGAAAGGCACAGTGACACTGACACAAATTTGTGGGAGAACAACAGTACAGCACCGAAACATCTACACACGATCATTTACTGAAGCGCTAAAACATCTAACAGAGACTGCGTGGAGTTTCGTATTTTATATTTTAATTCCTTTTAACGTTTAAAATTTCATGATAAAGAAAACCTTAATTATTTCTCACAAAGAGGCCGAAGCTCTGAACGTGTCACTAAACCATCTAGCAAATCAGTTGCTCTTGGTTTGTGTAAACAGGAGAGGAACATTTTCTTAAGAAGCACTTACACGCGCACACACACACACGCGCACACACACACACACGCGCACACACACACACGCGCACACACACACACACGCGCACACACACACGCACGCGCGCACACACGAGGGCCTGATTCCTACTTTACATCTCAGAATTGGACCTGTGTCAGTGCAGCGCTCATTTGTGTTTCAGAGTGTGCGTGAGTGTGTGTGTGTGTGTGTGTGTGTGTATGTGTGAGTGTGTAGCTGATTTGCAAGGTGAAGGCTCCATCTGCCCCCCATTTGCCTGCAGGGGGTTTAGCAAGAGCGACACGGGCAAACGGAGCATGACGGTCACTACTCAAACACATGCACAGGCACACACACACACACACGCAAACACGCGCACAAACACGCGCACACACTTGGACATCACAAGACTTACATGATGCATCAGACACATGACACACACACAGGCTGCACTATCCTTATCAAAGTGTGTGTGTGTGTGTGTGTGTCTGTCCAAAAAGAATAAAACAACTTTATGGATGATTTCATCATATTTAGATTTTTTTTACTTTTAATAAATAAAACACACAAACTAACAGTAACACACACCAGTGGAGCTCAGAGCAGTGTGAAGATGAGACACGAGCAGGTTGGAGGAAATGAAACCTTCCCCTTTCATTGTAAACCTCTGTCCATCTCACACACACACACCCTTTGATAAGGATAGTGCAGCTTTTTGTGTGTGTGTGTGTGTGTGTGTGTGTGTGTGTGTGTGTGTGTGTGTGTGTGTGTGTGTGTGTGTGTG
>CM074939.1:766942-781011 GCA_037576815.1 Pangasius larnaudii | reverse complement strand
GTTTTAGTGACGGGGAAAACCCGGGTTACTGAGCTGCCTGCTGTTTATATTCAATTTTCTTTAATAATTTTACTTTATTTATTTCTCACACAACACTGAGACACCTCATCTAACATTTATAGAGCTTTAAACATTAGAGATGATTTGGGAAACATTTATAAGTTCCCTTCCTGCTAGGAATTTGACCCAAGCAGCTGTTCTCAGAGACGGAGTGATGGTTCCAGCTGTTTTAGTTTTTTTCTGTTAAAAATAAAATGAAAGAAACTGATGAAGCTTCAGATGAGGACATGAAGATGATTCTGCTGAATAGAGACGCTTCAGACTGACTCCTGTTTGTGTTAAACACACACACACACACACACACACACAAACACACACACACACACACACACATACTTCACGTCCAATATTCCCAGGATGGACTCCAGGACCACCACCTTGTCCAGGATAAAGTGTTTACTGGAGATGAATGAATGTTTATCAGTCTTATAAAATACAACAGTTCAGTACAAAGTGTGTAAACTCTCTGCTATGGAAAGTCCTGCCACACCCCTGTGTGTGTGTGTGTGTGTGTGTGTGTGTGTGTGTGTGTGTGTGTGTGTGTGTGTGTTGTGTGGAAAATCCCTTAAATACAGAAATGCTTTTATGACTGTTGTGATATTGAGCTGCTCTTCTACTGCACCTGTATATAATACTGTTATTATATTATACACCAAGTCATTAACATAAAAATGTTTACATGATTTTATTCCTGATAATAATTTTGAAATTATTTTTATTAAATGGAACTTTACTGTTTTTTTTAAAGAAATAAGTGAAAAACAATCAGAGAAGAATGTAATTAACAATAATATAAAAATATGAATGTGTTACATAATATGAAATTAATTCAGTTTAAAAGCTTACTTCACATAGTTCACTACCAGGCCGTCAGAACGTTTCTGTTCAGCTGCTATAACACTGTAAAGACACCGTAAAGACACCGTAAAGACACCGTAAAGACACTGTAAAGACACTGTAAAGACACTGTAAAGACACCGTAAAGACACTGTAAAGATGTGTTAAGAGACAAAAGACACTTAACATAAAAGTAGCTCATAAACCCTGTGTATGACGGTTTCACATCAGGACTTTCTCTCTTTCAGAAAGAGGTTGTGCAAACTGTCACTGAGGAAACGTTTCTGCAGTTTTACTTTTCTTTTCAGGTTATTGTCTCCTGTTTTCCTGTGGATGATCGGCTGCTTTCATCTCATCCCAAAAATTCAGTGAGCTTTTTCTCTAGTTCTGTTTTGATATGTTTTTTTTATGACACTGCAGACCTGTAGGACTTTCTTTGTCTCTGCACACTGTTGCAAGAGTTTCCTATTTGCTTTTTCACTTCATTGAGCAAGCGGTACTTCTTCAGCACCTTTCCAGCCAGAATCTTTCAGACAGTTTGCTCGTCTTTCACTCCAGAGTGATGGTATTTTTTTTTTCTCAGCACCGTATTATGAAAGAGCGATGTCCTCCTTAAGGCCTTTGTGTTGAGCTGCGTCAGTTTTTTAGTTTTCAGCTTTGGCAACTCCAAACTGAAAAGCTGGGAAAGTCAAGTACGCTTCTTTTTGTATTTTTCCATCATGTGTGAGATTCTTCTAGCTTCTTTTGGATTGCACTAAGATCATAAAAGATTTTTCGTTCTGCTGCCTTCACTTCTTTCTGTCCTCATCTGTGAGGTGCTTCCTGATGTGCACTTGAACTTTCAGGACATTCTTGGAAACCGTGAGCATCATTCAGCCCCCGTCGCTGGTCTACTGGAGACTCAGGGGGCTGCTGCTTGCTAAATACTGCTGTATACATTTAAACACTATTATTGCATTGTTTAAGTTTTCACTGTCTGAGTTTATGTCTTTTTTCCCATTTTGAAAGCTGGCAGATTGTTTTAAGCTTCCTGTCTCTTTTCTTTTTCTGTATCTTTCCTTTTCTCTTGCAAGCTGCTCCCGATATTCCACAGGATCTTCCTTTACTTTGTTTTTTCTAGACCATTGCGCTGTCGTCTTTGGGGCCATGAGATCCTAAACAGAAATAGTAAAAATTTAAGTTAATTTATTTTTTTCATCATAATTATGGTCATAAGAAAGATTCATCTCCAAATATCAGAGAAGAAATCTTAATATTACAAAAGAAATTCCTACATATTCAAAAATAAACTGATAGGATGTCATTACCATCAGAACTAGTGTTGGTAATGACAGGTCACAGTAATGACATTTCTTAGTTTTTTGGAGAAAAAAAGAGGCTAGCTCATGGTCAGGATAACACTACTCCTCAGGCTTCTCTCATGGCAGGCATGTACTCCTCTGTCAGTTATTATTTCACGGTTAAAAGATAAACAGTGTTATCCCCAAAAAATTTCCCCTAGAAACAATATTGCTGTGATGCTAATGATGAGAATGTTGGGGACAGAGATATATTGTCCAAAAATATATTCAAACTGAACAGATGTAAACTAAATTTATATTTTTTTATATTAATTTTTAAACTACTATGAAGGCACACAATGAAAAGTGATGGTTTATCACTTTTCATGAGTTTACTGAAACAGAGAAGTTTAAAAGTCTGGCTTGGGGACAAGGCCAATGTTGTAAAGTATTGGTATTTAAAAAAAATAAGAAGAAGAAGAAAAAAAGAAAAGAAAAAAAAAAGGAAGGCATAATTTTTTTTGCTGTAGTAAAACAAAATAACTCTTGTGTTTAATTATTAAACAATTTGTTTCATAGTTGAGTGTTTTAGATGAATTTGTAGTCCAGGGACATAAAAGTGCCTCCAATTGGAGAATCACCTAAATATAGCCTGTTTTTAGGTTTCTTGTTGTCAGTCCATGCAGTGTTTTAAACTAAACATTAATTTCTTTATTAAATTTTTTATGTCCTTTAGGTTTCTTTATGCCATCTGCCTTCCTGGATAAACTAGTTTCCATATAAAATAAAAAGATTCAATATAACAAATTATGTTATTATGTGAATTACTGATGTATAAACACACAGTGCACAGTGACCTCTGCTGGTCAAAAGCATGAAGTGCAGCTTATAATCTACTGCGTCCTACAGGATCCAGCTGCAGGGGGTTAAACTGATAAAATCTTCATTCCACTCATTTATTCCCTCAAAATAAAACAGGCAACTTATAACACTGATTAATGCTGTAGCCATTTAAATAATGATAACAATAATAATAATAATAATAATAATAATAAAAACCTTGTAGAATAGTTTACATCCAGTATTTATACAAAAATAACGTATTTATTCACCATCAGTTTAGTCCCAATCCACTTTTTACTTTAAGTGTTATATGAACTAATAATCATAGTGTATTTAATGTGTAATGGAGGAGGTTTTAGGGCTCTTCAGTTAGGAGCTGAATTTGTGCCACAGTGCCAAAGTATTTAAATTTATTAACGAATGACATATTTTACTCATTGATTGTTAAATTTAATGTTGTGGAATGTTAAAAAAAAACAAAAAACAGGTTAGTTCTTGTTCTCACTTACATTATAGCAGCTATAAACAGTCGTCCCCTCACCAGCCTCTTTTTTTCCTCTCTCTTGAAACCAGAAAGTGCAGTTTCCTCTGTCCTGAAGACTTTCCCATGAAATTTCCTGACTGTTACAAGACTTATATAAAGTCCCTGTGAATGAGCTGTTACTACAGAAACGACAGCATATTAGAACGAGTGCATTAATATAAACCTGTGACTTGCAGCTGCACTACTGTCAGAGCTGCTGTTAGAGAAAATTCATCAACACCTTCTGACCAATCAGGATCCAGAATTCAACAGCGCTGTGGTGTAAACTGGTGAATTAACTGCACAAAGACACACACACTGGATGTTCAGTAAAGATTTTAGAATATTTAAATGTGTACATGATTGAATTGATTAAGTTTACATTTTACAGAAGAAATATTACTACACGTGTGATAATACAGAACTTTACAACCACACTGCTTTTTTTCATTCCTATAGCAACCTGCTGTTTCTGTAGTGCGACCAAGTTCAAAAACATCCTCAAGCGCAGAAACAGGGTGAAGATTTATATCGTTTAAGAGAGGAAAAAAAAGATGTGACATCATTAAAGTCTGGAGATCATCAGTCAAGATCAGTTTTATATCTTCAGTTTTTACAGTCGTTCTTTAAAGTTTGTTTTGCATTTATGTTCAGTCTCACAACCTGGAGAGCACAGAGACTCACACACACACACACACACACACACACAATGACTGTATGAACATCACCAGGCACACACCAGTTCATCTGAATAAAATCAGATAGGATCAGCACCGTGCAGCTTGGTCATACAGAAAGGATCATGATATCTGCACATACAGAAGGAGAAAAACAGGAAGAATTCAGACAGATGAGTGCAGAACGCAGACCTGACATCTGCTTCTCAAAGTCAGTCAGAACGAGTGCACAAGTAAGACACGCAGCAGTGAGTCCCAAACCTGGAACTTTCACTACACACCACATTAAAGCCTTCATGCAGTGTGTGAGATGTGAACATGTCTGCTCCAGACCAGTCTCAGTTCACCAGTTATCTGAAAAACACACACTAACACCAGAGATTAAAACGGTAGAATATGCAGTAAAAACTAATGAAAAAACACTGCAGGCATCGCTGATGTACAAGACTCTAATTTACACACACACAAACACACACACACACACACACACACACTGCACAAAGAGTGAGGAAAGCATTGCATACAAAACATTACGTTTCTGCAAATAATCTATTGCTCTTCATCTTCAGCCTTTTACAGAACACGTCTCATCAGCTCTGTAACCCGCTTACTGGGGCCCGGTTTAAAACGTCTAATTAATCATTTAAGTTGCTTTTTACAAATGTACAAGATTAAAAAAAAAAAAAAACAGAGAATGCCCTCGTTTTTAAATTTAATAACAGGACCACAGTTTTGAAGCATCCAGTGACATCATGCAAGAGGAGAACTTCAGAGTCCTTTAGAGTCCAGTCTCTAAATAATCCGGGAGCTGGTTTAAGACTCGCTCTTCTCCTTCATATGGCTTGTTTCCAGTGTAACACTCTTAAACGACAGCAGAGCAGTGTGTGTGTGTGTGTGTGTGTGTGTTAGTTATCAGTAGGGAAGAAAGCGCAAAGCAGAAGTGTCTCCACATCTGATTACAGTCTCCACTCGGCTACAGGTTAGTAGAGTCAGAAACACACCATACGGCGCCTCCATGGGATCGTCGTAAATAACCATGCGTCATGAACTACAAGTTAAAAAGTGTTAAAATAATTAAACACAAAAAAGTCTAAGCACCTGAAAGAAACAAGACAAACCAAAACTTGAAGGAATAAATGAGGAAAAAATTAGGTTAAATACAAAATAGTCATTTTATCGAAGTCATTTTTACCATGACTGGACTTTACAGACATCTGGAGCTACATTTGCTTGTTTAACTTCATTTCGATTTGGTTCATGCTGCTGGTGGTTTGTGCAGCACAGCACTATAAATATTCACTGCAGGCTTCTTTAGAGTGTCGTAAGAGAGACTTTATACCAAATGATCTAGTCGTTCTCAGCTCACTGTATATTTATACAGTACATCAGTTCATTTCTTTGTTTGCTAACTCATCTCAATTTCATAACAATAAAATCTGTTAAACAGACTTTCGCTGAGACTTTAGGCAGCCTGCTCTAATTTAAATAATGTGCAAAGTGTCAGTTAAATACGCTCTCCTCCTGTAGTGTGTAAAAGGGAACACAAAAGACACGGAAATTTGTTATTCTAGATCTTTCACATGCCGCCACAATATGAACCAACAGCAGTGATCCAAACCGCTGCGTACTTTAACCTACACAAAAGTCTCAGTAGATCTTCAGCTAACACGTGATCTGTTGTTTCTCCTGAAGTTTCCTTCATGTGGTGTGTTTCATGGCTTTGTGTCGCATCCGTATTGCTTTCCACTGCAGAGAGCGAGCGAGAGACGAGTCCACGCCTCCGTCTGGAAGCCTGAGAAACCACCTCGGCTGTGTTACACTCTGACTACTGTGATGGGTTCCGCCCCAATCCTCACGAGAAGTGAAGGTCCAGGAGTGTGAGTTATGAGGAAATAAAAAAAGACATACCAAAACTTTACTTTAAAACTGAAGCAGGAATAAGATGTGCTGATGGGGTTTGATCGAGTTTCACACTCCAGGCTGAGGTGAATAAGGCCTGTAAAGATGCTTTGGCTTCAGATGCTGAGTAGGACAGAGGTCTCGCCTTTTCCATTCAGTGTGTGTGAGCAATGAACGCGTTCTGACTAATTCCTGTGCTGCTGTAGTTAATGTCTCTCATCTCTGAACAAGCCCAGAAACTCAGAAAGCTTCATATATGCTTCCTGTCTGCCTTTTCATCATTGCTGATCTCTGAATATGCAATCTTTGAGTGAGAGTCTGGGTATGTTTAGGTGTGTGTTAAGAGAGCTCGAAGCCCGTGTTCATGCTGATGGCGTAGCGTAGTTTGTCTCTGAGGATGCTCTTCTTGCTGTAGTTGGGCAGTTTGAGCAGGTTGAAGCAGGTGGAGGAGGTGGGCAGACGGCCCCCAGGCTCCTTCTTGCGTATGGTGAAGAAACCACGAAGCACGCTGCCCAGAGTGTCCCCCGTGTCCTAAACACACACATACACACGCACACATGAATATATACACACAGAACAAATGACTGAAATCAGCAATATTCAAAAGACAGATGAAAAAACACAGGCACATGAAATAATAACATACCAACAGTGTGTTATCTAGAGAACACCTAGCATCAGTAATGGTTATTATCCACAAGGATGCTAATAGAGCATTGTGACTTGTCACTACTAATCTCATGGCCTTCCTTACGACATGCTATATTTTAATTAGTTAAAACACATCTTGGGGTATTTTGTATGATAAACATTTTCATGTATTTTTGCCCATTCCTGGTTGTAATCTGTCTTAACTGTATTAATTAAGCATATTAAACGCATGCAGTCATTCCAAACGAGTCTGTGTGTATGCGTGGTGTTGATTGACCTGGTCGTCTGACACTTCCACACAGCGGATGGAGAAAGGGGGTTTGAGATAGGCGAAACCCAACAGAGGAGGTCTGGAACAGCTGGTGACAAACTAAAAAACATATCACGACAAAATCAGGATAAACTTTATAACACAGAAAGAAACAGGTCTAAGACTTTTCTATTAATCCTAGTCAACACTGCCTCCAGCTTAATGCTGGATAATTCACTGTGTTTCACACAAACAATCTGCACAAACCTGAAAAATACCAACGCGTATCTACAGTCCCCTCTGAAAGTACCGGAACGCAGGGCCTGTTATTTTATTTTTGCTATACACTGAAGACAATTCAGATCAAAAGATGAATATGAGATGATAAATCAAAATTTCAGCTTTCATTTCATTATATTTACATTTAGATGTGTTACGTAGCTTAGAACATGGCACCCACTTTTCAAGTGATCAAAAATACTGGAACACGTGACTGACAGGTGCTTCCTGTTACACTGATTATAATTGACTGCATGACCAACATGAAGAGCAGAGAGCTGTCTATGGGAGAAAAGCAAGCCATTTTGAAGCTGATAAATGTGGGAAGATCAATCAGAGTCATTGCACATTGCCATTGCATTGGGAGGCCATTTTGATCTCAAACCCAAATGTCTTCAGCGTATAGCAAAAACAAAAGAATTAGCCTTGCTGTTCCAATACTTTCGGAGGGGACCGTATACACATCAATCAAATAAAATCCCAGTTCAGACTTCACAACTCTCACTAATCCAATCAGTGTGTAAGTGTAAAAGCATGCTGTGGTGCGACACCTTGAGGAACATGGCCCTCTCTTCAGGAGTGAAGTCACTGGACAGGATGTCCCACAGCCAGATTATCACCCTGTGGCTGCTGTGGAAGCCGCCGTAGTACACAGTGTGCTTTCTAAAGGACAAAGAGAAACAATTCATGTCAAACAAACTGCCCAAGAAACAGCTTTATATTCAATACTTTATGTAGGAAGCTTCCTGACATTGTTACACAGTCAGATGCTGAAGTACGTTCACATGCAACACACCTAACACACAGCAAAGCAAACTTAAAGACAGAGTGAGACGACAGACGCACTTGAGGTCGTCCAGGTCGATCTCTGCGTTGTCCCCGGAGATGAGCCGCTGCACCTCAGGAGTGGAGAACATGTGCAGCCACTCGGGGTTGATGATGCTGCGGAAACCGCGGATAAACGCCCCCGTCTGCTCCTTTATCTGCGTGTGCATCCGGAAATGCGCCATCAGGTGGATGTAGCTGATCCTGGAGAGACAGAGAGAGAAATCTGGGACTAGCATGCTAATGTTGTTTAAGCCATTAAACAGTGCCATGAAAGTGTGAAGGACTCACTTGTTTTCATTAGTAACAGGAATGGTCTTTCCACCCGGAATCAACTCATGACACACCAACTGTTGGGAAAGAGACAAAAATGTGTATAAAGATGAACAGAAAGAAGCAGAAAAAGGGACAAAGAAGGCTAAGAGTGTGGTAGAGAGAAAAATGTTGTTTCTGATTACCTGCCCCATCACATCCTCATCATACGATAAAGTCAGACCCAGATCACTGACATCACCATCGTAGCGCTGCAAATCAGCACACACACACACACACACACACACATAAGCCTTTATAAGACTTATACATCTTTCATATGTAAATGATACGTTTCACAACACTTGTATATAATTATCACTGCCTTTGAGTATTTTTATCCGACTGTCTGAACACAATCAGCACACAAACGGAGCAGTAAGAGCTGGACAGAGCACCTTAATGGAGGTGAGGTTCTTGTAGAACTCGGAGTCGAGTGAGGGCAGCTCGTCGATGGAGCTGTAGAAGGAGCTGTGGTGATGTCCGAGCACCTGACTCAGGAAGAACGAGGCGAAGGGGACGTCCACCACGATGCCCTCGTACAGCGCCTTACCCAGCATCTTCCCCACAAACTCAAACAGCTGCAGGTGGTTCTCATGGAGGCTGGAGGTGGGTGACGGGTACAGGCGCTCGTTCCCACTGGTCGTCTGTGTGGGAGATAAAAGAGCTGATTACAGACCTGGCCGAGAAGTTACAAAGATAGAAACACACATATTTAATGTCCATGTATTTCAGTGGGGAATTAATAATAGCCAAAGAGAGAAAGAAAGAAAGAAAGGAGGGGAAAAAAAAGATAAAATACATCTTAGAAAGATTTTATCAACAAGAATAAGTGCCCAGACTCCATAAGACATACTCACTGCCCAGGTGTTTTTATTGGAAAGAAACTACTGAATTGGTCATTAGATTAAAAATAAATCATTTTTTTGGTGTACAAGAGGTATTTGAGTGAGCTGAAAATAGTTGGATATTTACCGTCGATTGAAACACGTGTAAAAAGCTTTTAATTTTTTACCATAAGTACCTAGTTAACACTCAAGCTGTTGTTGTCCTCATGCTGAAGAGTTTACTGTGTGGTGCTAGACAAAGAGAGAAACACTGCTAAACACCTTGAACAGGTTGAGCGCAGGGTTGAAGACCTTCTTAATGATCTCCTCCAGAAACTCCTTAAACACTCCGTCCTGATCGATCCCAGCCTCGTCTACCCCCAGATCATTCACAAACTTCACACGGATCACCCCTTTAATAGAGTTCACAGGCAGCCTACGCAACTGGTCATAACCGTCCTGCAGAGAGAGAGAGAGAGAGAGAGAGAGAGAGAGAGAGAGAGAAATGAAAAATAGTACTGATGGAAAAAAATTAAATATATGTAGTTATAATGTGATATGAAGTTAAATGAACTCTATATCATAATGAGATTAATTCCAATAATCAGAGTAAGATCAAGACACTGGGCTCAAGACAAAAATCTATCAGAACATGAAAAATTAACTGATTGTTGTTGCAAATAAGTGGGATAGAGAAAATCTGTGTCTTGAAAAAGTCAATATGAAAATATGTTTAATAGAAGTGAACAGACAGGGGACGGGACACACACACACCTCGAGCATGCGAGAGCGTCGGATGGTTATGTGTGTCACGTGTGGGGAGGCGGAGCTAGTCTCGACCAATCCCAGTGTCTCCTTTTCCTTCGTCACAATGTTCCGGAACAACAGAACCCTCTGATTGGATAAAATGTGAGACAGTGTAATGAAAATAAACTAATAAATGAATACTGTACTGCACAAGCAAAGGACAGAATTGAATATCATTTCAGCTCTGTAAAGATTAAGTAAGTTCCTGTACTGAATTTGGTAAAGTGTGATTAAGGTGGGACTGACGTTTTTGTGTGGAATGACGTGAGGGATGTACTGCAGCAGCAGCTGAGCTCTCTTCTTGCCTTTGTCCAGCTCTTGGAACAGCAGACTAGGCTTCAGGTCCCTGATACACACACACACACACACACACACACACACACACACACACACACATTCACACAAAAAAACTTAAACAATTGTGATTATCATTTCCTGGGCTTTCTCTAATATTATCATATGATTATGAGGAAATTGTTTCAAGTGTGAAGAGCTCATGGGCTGTATATTAGGGTATAAAATAAAGGAGAAGGTACCACAGATGAGGCACTGTTTTGACGTACTTCCTAATATGATGTTTGATACCTAGCCATAAAAAGCTCAGAACACACTCACAAAAGTGGCTTTCATCATTTCTGTGCTCGCGTCTTTCTTAGTCGAGCATGGTAACGTCTTTTGTGATGTTTAGATATTTTTCTTGCATTCCTGGAACATCCATTCTGAGTGACTCATGTGCACATCAAACCTGACGTTAGATCCCAGCAGTGAGACTCACTTGCGTAGCCAGTGTTCATCAGGCGTGAATTTCCTGCGACAGTCTCTCTCATACAGCACCATCAGCCAGCCGTGCACGCTGTGGAACAGATCCAGCTTCTCCCCTTTCGCATTCTCTGCAAATACATCACACACAAAATTCATTCCTGCACACACACACACACACACACACACACACACACACGCTCTTTCCTGAAATGTACTATGGGAAACAAAAAGAGGATTATGGGAGCTTACCCAGAATGCCATCCCAGACCATTTTATACACAAATGTGTTTAGGAAGGAAGAGATGGTGATGAGCTCCTCCATCTTAAAGGAAATCTGCTCCTCATAAACCTCGATATCATCCAGGATCCTGTTCATCAGACGCAATATTCATCACACACAAACATCAGGCCCAGACACTGACGTATACGTAAACATACATATTTATCATTCATATGTACGCGAAAGTAAAGCAGACAATAAAGCTCACGGAAAAGTGACAAATGACTTGGAATACTGTATGTGTGTGTGTGTGTGTGTGTGTGTGTGTGTGTGTGTGAGACACTGACGTTATCAGGTGTCGTGAGCAGTCGCAGAAGAGCATGAGCATGGCGAGCAGCTGTTTGGACTCGTCCGTGTCGTTGTTGAGACACTCGAGGAAGAGTTTGAGTCCTCCCTGAGGTCCGAGCTCACAGATAAACGCCCACAGCTTCGGCAGCAGCTCGTCCAGATACGTCAGACCTGCACGGTGCACACACACGCGCACACACACGCGCACACACACGCGCACACACACACACAGAAGCTGTACTGATAAATAAATCAATGTGTGCGTGACATGTGGAATAAGATAACAGGCAGAAATTATAATAGACGCTGTATAATGAAAATAAAACAGGAGTAGTTTGGTCATATTTCTGGCTCTAAGCATAAAGTCTGCATTTGAAACTAGTTTAAGATTTTCAAAAATCAGTTTGTAAAGCATTAAAACTTTCTTTCCAGTTTATAACAAAATATATATTTTTATGTTAGTACACTATGTGTATGTATAAGAAGTACAAGACATGATGTTAAAGGAGTGTTTAGGACTTAATACTGACAGTGCTTATTTGAAGTCTGACTACAATAATTTAGGTGGTGTGTATGTGTGTGTGTGTGTGTGTGACTTCAGGAGCTGTGCTGTCGGGCAGCACCAAGCCAGAGTCAGCTTGCACATATCTATGTACATGTGTGTAACTGCATTAATGAAGTAGTGTGTGTGTGTGTGTGTGTGTGTGTGTGTGTGTGTGTTGACCTGTGAGGATCTGCAGGCGGATCTGTGTGAGTGTGGTGAGGGCCGTCTGATACAGCACACACACGCTACACACTTTCTGCACCTCGGCCGAGTCCACTCTCTTCCCCCCGACCGGCTTCAGAATGTTCCGGACCGACGCTGATTTCTGGAAAGCTCTCTTAAACAGATCTGAACGGTACAAAAGAAAAAACTCACCATTTATCTAAATGTATCTAAATGTGATTCATCTATTCTACTAGATCAGCTGTTTGTTAACTGTTTTAACTCTGAGAAACTGTTTGTTGTAATTTAGGAACTGTTCGGTTTGCTAAAAACTGAGTAAAATGCTCTTATGTTTCAGCGAATACTGTTCACTTAAACATCAGTCTGTAAAAAAAAAAAAAACACAATACCACAATTCAAGAAAGATTTATACATAAAAATTAAAATCTGTACGCACTTTTGACGGGCAGATTGTTCTGCGCTGTGGTTGGTTGAGGAGGAGGAGGGGCGGGCTCTTGCACCTCCAGTTTTTTGCTGAGGACATCACAGAAGAGCGTACAGATCACAGGAACGCCCCAAAGACACTGCAGCTGCCTCGTCACCAGCGGCATCGACTCATTCAGCCTGAGTTTATTAAAAATAGAACCAAAAAATAAAAAAGTCTCAGCTAAGCACCCCATACTAACACTGTTCTCACTGTATTATATATCGTAATATATTCATGTTTGTTTAAAGAACAGTAGTAGTGTTGTTACTAAGTGATGAATTAATCTTAATGTATTGAGACTGCATTGTTAGACTGTTAGGGTTCAGACAGACTGTCCTGGTCACTGTTTTGGTTTTGTAGCATGACAGTTAATTATAGAATGAGACTGTGTGTGTGTGTGTGTGTGTGTGTGTGTGTGTGTGTGTGTAAATACCCGTAGTCGACAGTCTGGGAGAACCAGCCCAGCACCGGGTGCCAGTGTGTGAGGTTGGACTTTTTCTGAGAGACGTATCTCTGGCAGTAGGACAACATGTCTGTCAGATCTCTCACAAAGTGACCAGCCTCCTGCTCCAGCACCTTCACGTTCAGGTAACCCAGCTGTATCAGGTTACCTACACACACACACACACACACACACACACACACACACACACACACACACACACACAGGGGTTAATACTAAGGCATGAGAGCATCAAACCCCAACTAAAATCAGGAATTACGTTAGCAGTCGCATTTTTTGTTTTTCGACATTGTGACTCAGTAAAAACTTTAATGTCAATATTATTAATATGCATGCTGATGAATTTGGTTGGAATTAAACTGCGTATTAAAACTCAGGAAAATGTGCAAGAACAGTGAAACAGTCAGACAGGTGAGTGAACAACAAATGACATATT
This sequence comes from Pangasius larnaudii, assembly GCA_037576815.1. Taxonomy (NCBI): domain Eukaryota; kingdom Metazoa; phylum Chordata; class Actinopteri; order Siluriformes; family Pangasiidae; genus Pangasius; species Pangasius larnaudii. Next base: position 767,519 of record CM074939.1, on the reverse strand, counting down.
TAAAAAAAAAAGTGGCCAGTGGCCTTTCTATCATTCTAGTAGACAGAATGTCGACCAACTGTCTATATGCTTATACAGACTAAGTACGTACACACACACACACACACACACACACACAGCCTTACCCAGTAAGCAGAGTGTATGACTTCCCTCCAGACAGACACAGATGTCTAGACACTGCTCTTCTCGACTCAGGAACAAGATAAACTTCCTCATGAGATCATAAGTCTGTATAGTGACCATGCACTACACACACACACACACACACACACACACAAATAGACACACACTAGGTTTTTGAAATTGACCAAACTGGAAACACTACTAACAGAGTTCTTTCTGGTGATTCCTGAAGAGAGATAATGATTTCTTTTAACATTATGAACATGTCTGTGTAAGTGATGAGGAGCAGTAAGAATAAACGTGTGAGTGTATCAGTGTACAGAAATGAGCAAATACAGTTATGTATATGTAACAAAGTACTGGAGTGAGTGTGTATATGCACGTCTGGAGTGAGTGTGTATACGTACGTCTGGAGTGAGTGTGTATACGCACGTCTGGAGTGAGTGTGTATACG
>CM074939.1:744149-766842 GCA_037576815.1 Pangasius larnaudii | reverse complement strand
ACGTCTGGAGTGAGTGTGTATACGTACGTCTGGAGTGAGTGTGTATACGTACGTCTGGAGTGAGTGTGTTGAGATGGGAGATGACGGCAGGGACGGACATGATGTGGAGGAGGAAAGATCTCAGCAAGTTATCAGAGAAATGTGCTGCTATGACGGGTCTGTAACACACACACACACACACAAATGCAATATCATCAGCAAATAACACACACACAAACACAAAAAGATGCAAAAACACATACACACACTCTGCAGCAAGAGGTTTTTTTAATGAAAACATGGCAGCACATCACTGGAGGAGTAAACATGATCGCCGTGGTAACGGACCTGAGTGACAGTGTGAAGATGGCCGTGAGTGTGCCTTTGGAGAGAGAGGGCCTGGATCTCGCCAATCCATTGGTTAATAAAATCTACACACGGTTCAGAAAGAGAACAAAGCGAATAATAAATATAAATGTTAAAAGACAGTGAGTAAGTGTGTGTGTGTGTGTGTGTGTGTGTGTGTGTGTGTGTGTGTGTTAGACTCAGGTTTCACCTGCAGAACAGAGTAGAAGCCCTTCTGGTTGAGGTGACCCATGATGTTCTCACAGATCCTGTTTAACGCAGGCTTCAGCGCCTCTCCTTCACACACAAAACACATCACATCTTATTTTACTTTCCTAAGCTAACACACACGACTCGGCTCATAAAGTTTTAATTCAGGTCAAGTCCACTCGATCATCACGCCGTCTATCCACGTTTATACGAGTTAGTGACATGCACAATACACACACAGTACAACAAGTTCAGCAGTGTGAGTATAACACACACAGAGCACTAACCTTTCCCTCGCACTATTTTCCACGTGGACGTGTCAGTGAAGGTGATGAGCATCGTCAGATACAGAGTCACCAATTTATTGTCCTGCAGGATGTCCGGCTACAGAGAGAGAGAGAGAGAGAGAGAGAGAGAGAGAGAGAGAGAGAGAGAGAGAATTCAAATTCTAAGTGTGTTTGTTTAAAATCTTTTTAAATAGAATTTTTACAGAATTTCCTACAGAGAAAATAAAAACAAGTCGTGAAGCTGCTTTTTATTTTTCACTCCATTTCACCCTTAAATGGAATTAAATGTTCTGACTCTCGCTGTTTGTAGGTTTGATTTCTTTTTAATAAACTTTTCGATCAGGTTTACGTCTGCTTTAGTGTTATCACCTGCATGTGTAAACTACTGAGATAAACATCATTGTATTGTTATGAACATCAATTTTATTTGCATTTCATCCACTTCAGGCAAATTTCTCCAAGCTCAGAATGTTTTTGCTTTAATCTGAAGTGAACTCCACTCTATAGATGATCGCTCACTAATAAATAAATAAATACTTTATCATCATCATCATCATCATCATCCATATCATGCATAATGTATCATACGTTATAATTATGATTAGTGGTGAATCTAATATTTCACTCGGAACATGACGTGGCTCTGACTGTGGATGTGAAACTAAATGAATACCTTGAGTTTTTTGAGGAACTCGCAGGAGAGCCAGAGCACATCTTTGATCTGCTTGAGCCAGGGGATGGTCAGGTCTTTAGAAAGCGCCAGAGAGACGTACCACACCTACAACACAGCAGAAACCTGTAACAACAACACTATAATACCGTGATGTATAAGAGTCTAACGAGCCCAAGCCACATTTATTCTTACTTTAGGCTCATTTTCAGCATCCATGCTGCTCAGAATCATTCTGCAGAGTTTCTCAAACCTCTGTGGAGAGAAGAAAAGACTGATCATCACTCATCACTAACAGAAATGTAAAGCAGTGACAGGGAGGAGCGCAGAGACTGGGGTGATATCAGAGATGGCAGTCATTAGCACACGACAGCGATGTGAGAGAATAAAGGGAACAGAAGACACAGATGAACTGTAACTAATGCACATAAAGACTTCTCACACGGATAAACGATGCTCCTACACCGTTAGTGCTGCTGAATCAGGAATGTTAAACTACAGACTTTACATTTCTAATCGTGTAACAGCTGTACACTCCGGGGGTTGATACACACCAGCTTATCATCTTTGTCGAATATGAATAATAACTTCCTTGCGATTTTAAAGATGGACAGTGCGTTTCTCTTAGTGGTTCCTGTTTCACCTGATGTGAAGAACTCATCCACCTCTTTCCTGAAAAAGAAAGACGGAAGAAAAAAAAAGGATTCAGATAAAAAAACAGGAAATGACCAAATAAAGAACATGCACACACACACAGTCATGTTTACTGCAGAACGTACAGGAAGTGTGTCCACTCTACACACACGCAGTATTAATGTCCAGGAACTCTCACCTGATTTCTCTCTGCAGTCTACAGCGACAGATAAACCTGCGCACCAGAGCCTGGATCTGCGTGGCCGCTCTCTCTCTCTCCTTCTGCCCCTTCCTCTCCTCCCGCGCCAGACGCGCTTTATCCAGGAACTGGGACTTGGATGTCTGCGTCGTGCTGAACATCTTCCACACGCAGGACCTGCTCAAGGTCAAGGTCACTTTAAACCGTGTAAACACTGCGCAGGTCAGTCAGAGACACAACACCACAGTGTGGAAGATAACGCCGGAGTGTTGCGTAGTTTAACTCTGACACTCAGACTGTAAGTGTCTCCTGCAGGAATTCTACTCAACTGCGGGAGTGATTCAGCTGTGTGTTTTTAAATGATACGCTTTAGAGTACAAATCATTGTAAACCTCACTAAGAGTAAATTCTCAGAGAAAAACTCTCACGTAGACATGGTTATCAGCTGACAGTCTGGCTATCAGTGTGGTGCGGTGTCTAGCTGGATGCTGTGGATGTTCTGAATGTGTGGAAGTTAATGTAAGTGCTGTCGCTTACCTCTTCCTCCCTGTAGCAGTCTTTAGTGTTGTCTCTTCTGTTAAAGCTCATACGAAGACTATCGCATGTCCACTTCTGTCACACCTGACATATCAAACACACAGAGCGCTTTTCACACCTGTGCTGAAGGTACAGCTGTGATTCCTGTGAGAGGTTTAAAAGAGTATTATTCAAGTGACACTGCTGATTTCACTGCAGAACTCCACAGAACAACACGGGGCATTACTGATGATATAACTGAGAGACGGTGTGTAAATGTTAGAAAAGCACTCGTTTAGCAGCAGTACAGTACAGTACAGTACAGTACAGTACAGTGATGATGTGTGTAGCAGAACACTGTGTGTATTAAACTCTGTGCATCACAACTCACAGGATTTACACACAGCTCACTGAAACCCTTCAGACTGCAGTAATTAATGACCTTTAGAGAACTGCAGCTTTACTGGCTCTCTCAAGCTCCCGGCTAATAACAGCACAGCTGCGTTATCTGAATAGCTGTTCCTCCCATTAAATGATATAAAGAGTAATCCACACTGCTCCTCGTCTCCAGCTGAGAAACTGTAAACAAAAACAAACACGCTAACCGCTACTGCTGTTAGCCTGACTAGCCTCACTGCTACACTCCTTTTCCACACACAGCGGGAAAAGTTCATGATGTCACGCATCAAACACACAATAACAGAACAGTTTAACCTGAACTAAGCCGTAATACGGCTGAAAAGACCTGTTTTAATAAGGCGCGTTGTTTTAATAAATATAAACAGTACAGAGAGTCTTACCAAAACTGCTGCTAGCAAGCATTATTTTCCCTCCACCCGTATCCCGGCAAATCCCGCCTCCGCAAGAGCACGCGAGCGGCGATTGGACAATGAAAACGTCAACTTGTAGAATCATTTGTAAATACTGTCTAGCGAGGAGGCGGGAGGCCAGTAGCCAATCAAAGAGCAAAGTGTCACAAAACGGTTAGGAAAAAAACAACAACTAACACTTGCAGCTGTAGTATTCGCTCACTGGTGCAACCGACATAATCGTCCGGATAGAAACCGAACATTTTAAAGCGGGGGCCATTAGACCACATCAGACTACCGCAAGGCCCAAAATATTACTGATGCAAAATGCAGCATTATTCAAAATACTAACATGAAAAAATAAGTAAACAAACACACACACTTTCAGGTGTAATTTAAGGGATTCAGCCAAATAGAAGAGTGATGGAATTATAACACTTTATTTTCTCCCTCGCCCCCTTATAAGAAGGAAAAAGGTAATTAGACAAACTAATATAATCCTACATTGAATTGTCATTTTTAAGGGTTTTAAATCCACTTTAGTTAAAGATTCTTTCATGAATTCCCGAAAGGTTTTTCATGTTCAGGTTCATGTTCATGTTTCAGGTTCATCTGGCCCTGGGGCTGGACTTAAATTTAACCCCTGATTTAAATAAAATAAACTCTTTCTAGGGCTAGGGAAAGAGTTGAAACAGAATTTTATAACATGTCATTGTATAAAGCAACGGATAATCTTTTACAGGATCTAATAACACTACATCCAAACATTTAAAATGAACCTTAATCATTTATTTTTACATTTATTTACACTGCAGTGTCTGTGTCCTTTTACTTTTGCTGTTTATTGTACTGCTGCAACAAAACCACTTCCCTCAGGGATCATTAATTTGTTTATCTGCAGGATTTAGGAAACATATGACCTGACAAACATGTTGGCTAATCATTAGTTAAAACAGCTTTAGCATTACTACGGAAGCCCTAACAGGCCATGCACTGTTATTTTATTTTTGCTTTCTTGTTTTCTCGTGTTCTCGACTCGGTTGGTCTGTGTGCTCGACATGGCGTGTTGTTTTTATTGCTCAGGAGGCAGCAGAAGCTTAGTGCAATCCCACAGCATCAGCTGAAGCAACTCCGGGTCTGTCGGAGACGGAGAACTTCCACTTGAGACACTTGAGAAGGAGGCTGTCGGGTTCACACTCCTCTCTCTGCTACACCAGTCCCGTTCACAAAGCACGGGATTTCCTCGCGATAACATGACGTCGTGAGAAAACTACTTTTGTTACTTCGAGATCACGAAAAAAAACAAGAAAGAAAATGTAATAATTCATGGCCTCTTAGGGCTTCCGTACATTACCGAGCTAAACTCGCTAAATAAAGGCTCATTCTGACACAAACCCGGTTCGCTTTAATGAAATAATCCTCGTTTCTATTAACTAACGATACAAACACAAGTGTAACTCTAATCAGCCAATCAGAAAGCAGAACGCGACATATGTCGGAATACGGGTGGGGAAAATGACGCGAAAGAAGCCTACATCGGTGCATCTCTCAAAGTATTCCGGGTAGAAACATATTGGTTTATTTAAATGTCTGAAGCGTCTACATGTTTCAAGACAACTGTTTGTAAAACCACGTTGGAGCCTTGCGAATGTGTTAGAGGCAACATTTAACCCAAATCCACATTTTGGTTAAAAATCTCAAAGCGAAATCCGTGGAGTTACTAACGTTTATATTTTTATATGGTTTCGTTAGTAAATATTTCACTGGTGCATCTCGCAAAAACTGATATGTTTTGAATATAACGTCGTTTTGTGCCTCACAATACGTTTAGCGTAATTATTTAATCAAAATCTTTAATTTACTTTCTTCTTTTATTGGAAACAAAAACACTTCCATTAGTAATATTTAACTGGTGCCTCCCTCAAAATCCTCCGGTTAGAAACCGTTCTGTTTTGAATAAAACTCCCGATGACGAGTGTAAAAGCTGAATATTCAGAATTCTTAACAAATTTTTACTTATGTAATATATAATTGCGGAATAACATACTACAATAACATACATTTTATACTAAATATGAAATATCTTGCTCATTTATTTGTTGACTTTGATCTTAATAGCTTATAAATGTTAGGTAGCATATGTCGCTTAACAAGACAGTGAAATATATTATTACGTTATTAGCACAGTATATTTCCTTTAAAATAATTTCTTTATTTAAAAATAACTGGTTATTTTAAAGAATGTTAAATTATTAAAAAAAAAACAAAAAAAAAAAAAACACCAGTAATCCTTCACTGGTGCAGCTCACAAAATGCTCCGGATAGAAACAAACGTTCCAACGGCATACGAGTAAACAAAAGTTATTGCGAATTCATAAAATGTATAACGTTTTATTACATCTAGAAATTAACTGATCATAGATTTATACATTAGTCTTAATAGTTTATAAAAGGTTATATACCATATTTGAAACAGAGGAAAACGTTTACATTCTTTTATTTAATTATCATTATTTTTGCATCTGAAAACATAATTATCACCCACTTTTAATTATATATCGAACCAAAATAGTTAATTATAGACTTTTTCTATACTAAGAACATAATGTGTTGAGTCAAAAAAAATTTAACTGAGAATATAAATAACTAAAATACAATACAATAAAATAAATATCTATAATATATAATAAATAAGAAAGGTGAACTGGCACATGCTTGTGTAATACCTCTCTTCACCATGAATCTCGGACATGTAACTCCAGTACATGCTACAGCACTGGTTATATCTTTATAAAGCACACTAATAATATTTATACATTTCAAAGTGTGTGAAAAATGAAAGAATAAAAGGAGACCATGTTGTTCGAATAGAGTCACTGAGTCACATGTGAAACTAAGCTGACTTCTCCTTTAAGAGTTCTGACTGTGACTCACTAATCATTTGTGAGAGTCCAGTTTTTACTTTAGAAGCCATTAAACATTTCTATATTGAATAAAAACTCTGAGCAGCGTGTGTGTAAAAATAACTGAATCTTGAAAGCCGAACAGTAACATTCAGTTTTATAAACTGCAACATTCGGCTCATTAGATTCAGCGACATGTTTCCCGTGTTGGCTAATAAATAAATAGTTTAAATAGCATTAACATTATAGAGCCTTAGCTAAACTCGCTACAGAAAGGCTCATTCTGACACAAACCCGTTTCGCTTTAATGAAATAATCATCGTTTCTATTAACCAACGATATAAACTGGTTAGTTTGGCAATTTGAATAAAACTACAGCCACAAACACGCTAAAATGTCACCGGTCGCGAATAAGATAGTTTGTAAAACAGCGTTGAAGCCTCGCGAACGTGTTACAGCCAATATTTAATCAAAATTTAATCAAAAATTGTGCCTCAGAAAAGGTTTAGCGTAAATATTTAATTAATTAAGACCCACCTTTGAATTTTATGTCAGTAATACCTATACAGGTGTCTTAAATTACATTAACATGAATTCATTTAGCAGACGCTTTTATCCAAAGCGACTTACAAATAAGGAAAGACAAGAAAATGTACTTACTATAGCAATTACTTATTTCTTTTATTGAAAAAAAAAATAAAAGCATTTCCATTAGTAATATTTAACTGGTGCCTCGCAAAATCTTCTTCTTCATATGAGGTTTTATGGCTGTTGGCAAACCAGCTTCCGGTGCTTTACCGCCACCGTCTGGACTGGAGTGTGGAGGCGGTTAAAAAAAAATTTTTTTTAAAAAATTAACAATAATAACAACAACAATAACAATAACAAATCATTTTACATTCTCCTGTCTACTCCTATTTTTTTTTAAGATATCTTAATCCTGCACTATATTTTTTCCTTTGTCCTGCTGATTCTTTAAGCGGACTTTGTAGATTAAACGTTTCTTCACCCGTATTTCTAACTATTTCAGTTAGCTCTGTCCTTTCTAATGCATACTTTGTGCATTTTATTAGTACATTCTCTATTGTCTCTGCTTGGTCTATTACATGGTCCTGTTTCATGTTTTCCTGTTATGAATAATAAAGCGCCCAGAATGCCGTATTCGGATGCGAGTAATAATTGAATCTTCCTTCCCTTTGTTTATTTGCTGCTGACTGAAGGTTGTCTCCCCTTTAGTTTTCTTGCTATTCATTATTAACAAATTTTTACATTTTCCCTTTAATCTCTTCCTTGCTGAGTGCCACTTACTATTACTACTGTCCTTGGTTGTACATTTTCCACCCACTGAAGAGCACTAACATCACATCACACTACCATCACAGCAGTAAATGCTGTTTCCTACACGGATATGTGATCAGTTATTCTTTTCTTAATGCTGTTTGGAGATTTTGGAATAAACACTGCAGCAGATGCGAACAGAGAGCGGATCTTTGCACCCATCAGTGTGTACATGATGAAGACACCTGATCTAAATACTGCTGGACAATAACCTCCTTACAGACATCGCTTTCATTCTTGATTTTGTTTTGCAAATGTAGGTCAATACTAAATATAAAATATATTGCTCATTTATTTGTTGACCTGATCTTAATAGTTTATAAGAGCGACATGTTTCCTGTGGAAGCTAATAAATAGTTTAACATCAGCATTAACATTAGCATTATTGACGATTAGCTAAACTCGCTATATAAAGGCTCATTCTGAGACAAACTCGCTTTAATGGAATAGTTATCGGTTCTTTTAACCACAACAAACCGTAGAGTGCAATTAATCGTAGTTAATAACACATCCTGCGTTTTCCTTTTTCACAAAAATAGAAATTTAATACTTCTTCTTCAGACTGAGGCGGTTGACATCCAGCGTTAAGGTGCATCACCGCCGCCTACTGGACTGGAGTGAAAATTACAGCTCTCAAGATTTAAACTACGTTTTTCTTATATTCTGTTTTCCTTACATATTTCCTATTCACCAATCCGGTGTCTCTTAAAATGTAAACGTATTCTCAGTGATTCTTCGTGTAACAAACTCAGTTTGAATAAACTGTAACCACAAACACGCTAAAATTCTCCCAGGGCTTTAAGTCTAATCAGCCAATCAGAGCGCAGAAGCCGGTCTGTGTCTAAATACGGGTAGGGGAAAAAATCCGCGAAGAAGCCTACATTTGTGCATCTTACAAAATATTCCGGGTAGAAACATTTTTGTGTTACGTAAAAGTCTGCGCTTTCTACGTGTGTAAAAACAAGTGTTTGTAAACGACGTCGGACCCCCGCAAATGTTTTAGAGTCCGATTCCACGTTTTAGAGTCAAATTCCACGTTTTAGTTAAACATATCAAACGTTTATATTTTATATTATTTTATTGGTAACGAATATTATCATCTCACATAAATATGTAATTGAATTCTACGTTGTAATTTAAATTAGCGCTGCCTACGTAGTGATCTTAATATTTACTTACTGCTTTTGTTAAAAACATTATTTACACAGAATATAACCCGCTTCTAACAGGTGCGTCTGACAAAATATTCCGGTCAGAAACTGTTTTGAATTAGCTTTTCGTAGACATACGTGTGTAAAAAGCTTAACATTCGGAACAGATCATAAATATTTACTCGTGTAATATATAGTTAGTACATAACATAGTGTGTACAAATTATATATAAAATAAATATATATAAAGCGGTATATAAATGTATCGCTCATTTTTTTAAACCGATCTTAATAGCTTGGTTAGCTAGCATATGCGGGTTAATACAAAAGACAGTAAAACATAATTTGTTTCTCTAGTAAGTGAGATCAAAAGTAAAATCTACGTTAGAAATTTATGTAAGCACAGTACATTTCCTTAAAAATTAATTTGTTTATTTTTAAAAAGAACGGAAAATCATTATGGAAAATTTGCTACAACTACTATTCTTTCACTTGTGCATCTAACAACGTGCTCCGTGTAGAAACAAGCGGCAGATGTACATAAAAAGCACATCGTTTGGAAGTCGTAAGGCAGTCTCTCACATACACAGTATAAAATACATATAAAGCACATAACATTTCGTTACATGCAGAACTCTGCTTACAGATTTGTACATTTGATTTAATATTTATAAAATATTAGGTACCATATTAGGAACAGATCAGCAGTCAGTAAAATTACTGTTTTTTATTTAATTCTTTTTATTGTTTCAGTCTGTAATGCAATTAACATTCGCTTTTAATTTAATATTGAAGCAAAAGAAAGATATTGGTTACCTTTCCCTTTACCGAGAGCGTCATTTGTGCAGGAAAGATTGCGTCCATTAGAAATCCTTAATTGGTGCATCTCAAAAAATCTTCCGTGTAGAAACAGGTCTGATTTCGTTAAACATCCTAATAGCTCATTACTTATATTATTACTTATAAAATATACAGCTAGTATATTTTATTTTAGCTCAGTGGAGCTGTGGGATGCTAAAGGAAGGAATATAACGTAAATATTAAAAAAGTATAGACAAGAGATGAAGAATACAACATTTCCCTTTGGTCATGTAAAGAAACCGTAATTAAATAAATGAAATTAAATTGTTTTGCTGTTTTCTTCTTCACACAACTGACTGATTAAGTAACCGTTAAATTGTTCACTTTAATGAATATTGTAATAAAAGACCTGCTGTTCACAATTTCGGAGATTTTTTTTTTCTAAACTAAAGAAATGTGTATCACGATGACGTCACCACGGCGAAGACAAACGTCACCGCTGAAGAATGCGGGGTTTGTGCGCATGCGCAGTCTCTAACCGGAAGTGATTAATCCTAGGCAGGTTCCAGGGCCCGAAAGCGTCGGGAAGGATTTCTATGGTAAAATACCGTGTTTTTCTTCTTTATTTAACAGTATTACCAGTGACCATGTTATCATTTGATTCCGTTAGCATTTTACATCTGTGTATAAGGGTTTTAGTTTTATGGTTAGTGTAAGGCTTTCGCCAGGCTGGTTAGCAGCAGCTGCGTCTGAGTTTATTAGCGGTTTAACTCACAGCGACGGCGGCAGTTTTCTGCTCTTTTTAACTGTTTTGTGCAGTGACCGGTTTAAAAGCTCTTCTATAGCTAATAATGAATTATGTACTGGATAATTATCTGAATTTTGTTGCTTTTTATTATTCTTCCTCCACCTGTATTTCAACAAATCCCGCCTGCTAGGTGACGATTGGCTAATAGTTAATACGTGACACGGAACTGTCCAATCAACGAACAGGCTACGGCTCTGACGCACGGGTCTGTCCGGGCGCAGGAGGCGGGGCTTGTCGGAATACGGGTGGTTAAAGCTAATATGGGTAAATTGAACAAAACAAGGGTTTGGTGCGACGCAGTTTGGTAACTTGTTTAACAGCTCTGTAACCGGCGCAGATTTAAATGTTTAACTTATAAACTATATATCTTATATTTAATATGATGTATTGTAATGTGGTATTGAGAGTAGACATGTTTAGAATCTTTTTTGGTCAAACATGAATAAAATGTATTTGTGTTGTAATGTAATTACACTTTATGGAATGAGATAAACATGGCACTGCTGTTAAAGGTCATGTTAATACTTCCTGCCTCTCCCCTCTTATCTAATCTGGGCAGATTATAGCTCAGGTTTCCTCTGTAGTCATCACTGTGTGTGTGTGTGTGTGTGTGTGTGTGTGTGTGTGTGTGTGTGTGTAACAGGAAGAGATGTCAGGAGAGAGTGCTGTGAGCTCGGCTGTGCCGGCTGCGACGACCCGGACCACCTCGTTCAAGGGGTCGAGTCCGAGCTCCAAGTACGTGAAGCTGAACGTGGGTGGCGCTCTTTACTACACCACCATGCAGACCCTCACCAAGCAGGACACCATGCTGAAGGCCATGTTCAGTGGCCGCATGGAGGTGCTCACCGACAGCGAAGGTACTCTTCTGTACTCCAACACTCACATCTTCACACACACACAGCAGTTCCATGATGAAATCCATCAGTTATGTGCTTACAGAGGAGGTGATGCTCTCGTGTGCTTCGTGTTTCCCCCGTAGGCTGGATCCTGATTGACCGATGCGGGAAGCACTTTGGCACTGTGCTGAATTACCTGCGTGACGGCGTGGTGCCTCTGCCTGAGAGCAGGAGAGAGACAGAGGAGCTGCTGGCTGAAGCCAAGTACTACCTGGTGCAGGGTTTAGTGGACGAGTGTCAGGCCGCACTGCAGGTAACACACACACACACACACACACACACACACACTCCCATATTTCATGCAAACTCACCAGCATACAACACATCTATATAACACACACACATTGAGCTGTAATTCATTATTTAATTCATATTTGCTGAATTTATAACAGTGTGTCAGGAGAACACATTGTACAGCTTCAGTTTTCTCATTTTTAATTACTTATAAAAATTCTTGTAGAACAAAGATGCCTATGAGCCCTTCTGCAAAGTGCCCTTAGTGACATCACCTAAAGAAGAACAGAAACTCATCGCCACGTCAAATAAGGTACAATGAGACACCTGTTATTTCTTTTCAGTGCTGTAGAGAACATTAATTAAATTAGATCTGTTTGTTTACAGCCTACCGTTAAACTCCTGTACAACAGAAGCAACAATAAATACTCCTACACCAGGTGAGAGTTAGAGTGACGATTACGGGAATGTTTATCTCAGAGTAATGATTCAGGATAAGGTCCGTGTGATTAAACCCTGAGATTAAACCTGATCTCACTGTCTCCAGCAACTCGGACGACAACATGCTGAAGAACATCGAGCTGTTCGATAAGCTCTCGCTGCGCTTTAACGGGCGTGTGCTCTTCATTAAAGACGTGATCGGAGATGAGATCTGCTGCTGGTCGTTCTACGGTCAGGGCAGGAAGATCGCCGAGGTGTGCTGCACCTCCATCGTCTACGCTACTGAGAAGAAGCAGACCAAGGTAACGAGCAGGAACAGAATCTCACCCAGTGTGACGTAGCGACCCATTGTTTGGGTATCTTCTACTGAATTCAAATCTGAAATGGTGTCCCTGCTGTAACACAGGTGGAGTTCCCCGAAGCACGGATCTATGAGGAGACGCTGAACATCCTGCTGTACGAGTGTCAGGACGGCCGCGGGCCCGACAACGCGCTGCTGGAGGCGACAGGGGGCGCTGCAGGACGCTCGCACCACCTGGACGAGGACGAGGAGCGTGAACGTGTCGACCGCGTGCGCAGGATCCATGTCAAGCGACCTGACGACCGCACACATCACCACCAGTGACCTCTAATCCTCGTTTGACCTCTGCCCTGCAACCCCTGTGCCTTAATCACCCAGTTCCACCCTTTCTCTCTCTCTCTCTCTCTCTCTCTCTCTCTCTCCGTCAGGGATCACAGTGCTGGCCAAGCATTCACACAGTGAAAAGAAAGAGAGAGAGAGAGAGAGAAAGGGAGGGAGGCAGAGAGAGAGAGAAAGGGAGAGATGCATATAACAATCGCTGAATTCTGAGATCCATTTCCACTCCTTATAGGTTTTAAAATATGGTCTGAAGCTGACACTTGATGCCACGTTGCTTTCTTTCTCTTCCATGCCAGCGTATTGCTCGTCGTAACGAATGTAGTTCATTTTGAACTGATGCAGAACGGCGTGTATTTGAATAGCGATGACGTGAGCAGCAGTCAGGAGTCCTAAAATCAGCACTATGACGCTTGGCGTTGTTTTTGTTTAAACGTCAGCAGCAAACGTTGCTGCAGTTAGAGCTCTAAAATGGACAGTGTTAGCTTTTATCAGGTTGTGTATCGTGTGTGTGTGTTACGTCTGAGACGGATTGTGTGTGTCGCGTATTAACTGCTCCTACGATTACTGGTCTTCTGAGCATTGATTTTGCATGACTAGTGTCTCTGTAATGATAGATTTGTTGAGTTTCTTGCTGTTGATGTAGTGAGAATAGAGATGGAGGGAAAGAAGCTAGTGTGACTTTGTCCACCAGAGGGCAGTACTGTGCTCGTTTTGCCCCTTTAGAGAGCAGGCTGTGGTCACGTTGAGCAATAACTACCCCTATAAATCATGTCAGCGATACTTGGTGATACTTATCTTGTGATGTGGTGGATTACAGGAGGAAAGGCGTAGATCGTTTCACCATGTGCTGTTTAATTAATTAGTGGCAGGCAGGTAACGGCGCCTCTCTCTGTGGGTCTGCTGAGTGAAACCCAGATGAAGTGCTGAGTGTGCGCGATGCAGTAATGCAAGCTGACTGTAAACTCTGCTGAAGGAGCATTGTCGTTTTCCCCCATACAGGACGGGGTCCTGCTCTGTTGCTTAACACAAGATCACAGATCCAGGATCAGCTTGTGCTTTTCAGATAATGAGTAGAGTTTATATTGAAAGTGTAGAACTGGTCCTGGATCAGCAGTAACATTACTGATCCAGGATCAGCACGCTCTGTATTATTTTCGCTACAGTATGAAAGCTGATCCTAGATCAGCGAAGTCTGTTAAATATAATTTCAGTTAAACTGTCTCTTGTTTAGTGTGTGTGTTTGTGCGGTCACATTTTTCTGTCATTAGTTTTATTAAAGGCACATTATGTCATCTGTATACTGTAGAGATGTTTGTACAGATGTGCACATGATTTAAGAAATGTTTTACAAACAATTATATTTATACACTCCTTATTGCAAATAAATATTTCTACAAATTTTCCAAGACCAGAATCTTTGATGTGTTTGTCTTTTATTTCTGTATTTTGTACATTTAAGTATAAAACCTTATCGTAAATATGGCTTTGTGTTACGGGTTCAGGAAACCGGCGACAACATTTTCAAAGCTGTTTAAAAACTGACTGTAGTTTATGAACTGATTTTTAAATGGGGACTGAAGGACAGGAACCACTGAACATACCACTGAAACAAATCTGCTCGTATGTAAGCCAGCTACATCTGAACGTAATAAAGATGAGTGCTTTGAATTAAAATCAGTTTTAAAGAAACCTGAAGAATAGTTTTGTCCTTCCAGAGCTGAACTAGATGTGTATATGGACAGCAGAAGCTGGTCTTCCTCACTACTCACATCATCGCGACCTCAGCCTTGGTGTGACCTGAAGCAAACAAGATTAATGCTTTACATTAAAATTCCCTTAACTAACATTTACAAACTATGAACATCAGCATTAATAAACCATAAATAATATTAAAGTTAATCGTGTTTTGTCAAAATACATACATGTGCATTGGCAATATTTATTTGTCTGTAATATTAACATCAATTATAATATTTTACTAAGTAAAGAATAGAGTTAAATAAAACAACATGCCTTCAAATGTGTTAATCCACTTGATCCATAGCAACTTGCCAATGATTACATTTTTTAAATTTATTTAAAAACTACACATACTTTTTAACTTCTTATAGTTGCGAGCTGTTACTATAGAAATGATAACGTATTAGGACAAGTGCATTAATATAAACCTGGGATTTGCAGCTACGCTACTGTCAGAGCTGCTGTTTATTAAACCAGTGGAAAGAGGCGGTTTTCACTCACCACCATCAGATGGCCGTTTTTGTCCTTGTACACTGTGGCTTCTGGTCCAGTGCTGAAGTCCACAAAGTTCTCCTTATTTCCATTGATCTCAAACTTAACACTTAAATAGGATCAAATATTAGACCATTAGATGGATACATTACAGAGCACAGATCACAAGTAGTTAAGTTTGTGTAACAGGGTTAGATGTAATAACTCATATAACACATGTTTTATGAATTATTTATGAAATATTGAACATTGAAGATCAATGAATCAATCACTAGTGAATCTTCTCACCTTGCCTGAAGCACACTGATGGCGTTCTGCTTTTTTGCCAGCACGCTGAGTTTGGTTAAAACTTCGTAGAGGTGATCACACTGGAGTACGAGATCTCCCTAATGCAGGACAGGACGGTCTTAAAGCCAAATCTCAAACTATCTAATTATGTAATAACTTTTAGATTTGGAATATAATAAATAATTAGATTTTTTTAAATAAATAATTTGATGATTTGGACCTGATTTAATGTTTAGGAGACTTTACAGAGATGACCGTCTGTAAAATGGAGACTGCATTAGCAAACACTAAGGTAGTTTGATCAGAAGTTACACTTCAGTCATCTGCTGAAAAGCGTTAGCAGTAAACAGGAAGTTTAAATGTCCTGCCTTTTCCTTTCTTACATTAAATTTTATTTTTTTTTATTAGTTTGGTCATTTTTTTGTGAACTAATTAGTGATGGTAGGAATAATGTCTACACGCTCAATCCAATCTTGGTACCTTTTGTTTGGGGCCATCACACACCACGTGGAGGATCATGAAAGTGTCTCCCAGGTTACTGACAGAAACTCCTGCAAAACACAACGACATCACAACACAGTTACACCAACAGAACGCACTAAAACAACTGACTGTTAACACTAGATTTAATTTGTTAACAACAAATTAGGGCTAACGGTGATCTGCTACCATGACTCAGTTTCTATAAGCTGGTCCATCTAAACGCACTGATTAGCATTTATATGTGATGTATTACTTTCATTTGTATCCCTAAAAGCATTTTCAGTGGGAACCTCCACTGACCGAGTAATTTAGAGCAAACTCTGATAATAAAATACATCCTAGTTTAGCAAGAGTATAACTAAAGTAAAAAAAGAAACATGGCCAATACAGAATGTGATGGTTCATAATTCACCTTTGAGTGAGACATACTGGACTGTCTGTTTGATCTTGGCCTCTTCTGCGACATGAAGTGCAACCTGGGTGAGAATTAACTGCCTGGGTCGAGGCTTGAACCCGTTCCGGTCATATTTCACCACAGGAACACTGTACTGCAGAGACAGAAACACCAGAGCAACACCAGAGAAAACAGATAGAAATGGATAAAGATAAGGTGATGATTTTTCTTTGCTCTGTTTGGATTTGGCGATCCTAATACGCCTTGATTCAGTTCCATAGGCAGTGTGATTTATTAAGATTCAGTCTTACAATGTACCTTTATGCGTTCCTGTGTTATTGCCTGCAGGACACGCTCGTTAATGTCCTGCTCACCTTCAGGGAGACACAAGACACCATGTTAAAAAAAAGATAACAGTGTCAAACTCTCAGGATTACCTGCTCAGCACAGAGATTTACACTGAATAAACCAGAGTGTGTACAGAAACACCGTAAAATTAAAATCATGTCAGCAATTAGAGAGAAAGTTCACATGAGGTAGAACCATAATACTTTCTGAGATTCTGAAAATACATAATAAACATGATGATGATGATGATGATGATGATGATGAGACTAATGGTGATGACGAGGGTGATGATGTGCAATGTACTGACTGATCCTGGTGTCCACAAAAGGCACAGCGACACTCTGAGGGTAGCTTTCCTTCTTCCCTTTAAAGACGGCACTGGTGACCACCTTCAGCTGCAGCTAGCAGAAGAAAAGTCATCACATTATTAACGTTATAAACATTATGAACAGACACCACATGATGTCATCAGGAGACGTGTTTGAAAATGATCATAGGCAACAGGGTTGTGTTGTTACTGTGTGTTATTGCTGTGTTATTCCTATTACCTGAGCTTTCCTCTGAGGTGTGATCCCTCGCACGTACTTCCTCACTAACCAGCGCGTGTGCAACCGCCGCAGCATCTCTGACGCCTGCAAGGACAAGAAGAGAAGACGGGACTAAAACAGTCTGACTGCTGATCATGTCGTTAATAAAAAGGATATATGAAGCATTATACTAAGCTGCACTCATTTACATAAAGGGATGAAGATTAGTGATACAGTATTAAGACATGGTAATGCAGTACAGTGTGATATATCGTTACCTCTCGCATTACAGGTGGAGGTGTGAGCCAGGTGGTTTTGTCCAAAACTGTTTTTGGTAGATTATTTTTCAGCCGTCTGAGGTAGCTCTGTCTGACAAACGCCAGGTACTCCGAGTTGTCAGTGGGTTTTGCCTCACCACGTGTCAAGTAAGCCTTAATAAATCTACAAAAACACAAAAACAAAATCACATCGCACATCAAACTCCAAAACACCAGAAGATAAACTGGGAAGATAATAATTTAAGATCAACAACAAATCTGGACACCTTTTGAAATGGTCGTGACTCAGGAACAGCAAGTCACTCTCAATATCAGCCTGATTATTCACTTCAGTCGCTCACTTATAATATAAGTACATTTCCTTGGATGTCCATTTCATTACACATCCCTGTGTGTCACTTACTTCTTGATGACTTTGACAGCCCAGGCTCGTCTCTCTCTCTCTTTCCGAGCCTGAACTCCTCTCCAGCATGTTTCAATTTTAGTAGCTGATGGTAAGAATATTTATCCAATAAGATTTAGAGTTTACATTTACTGTCCATTTTTAGGAAATATCTGAAATGAAATGACTTGCCTGCTTCTTTCTGTTTTTTGAACTCTTCTCTAGTCCGGTAACCCTTGTACTTGGCTTGAATCTTTGCAACTACAACACAGACATACTCAAATGTTCATAAAATTAATATCAGAAATCTCACATGCTCAAGCTGTCTATCGTCTCACTGAACTCTTACTCTACTGACCCAGCTCGTGTTTACAGATCTCATAGGCGTCCTCAGTGGCAAACAGTGTCCTGGCATAGCGGATGAAGATTTTAGTCCTGCAAACAGCAGACGGGAATAAAATCACCGTGTTTTTATTTTTTTACTTTCATTATTTCCCTGTTTACAAGTCACAGTTACCCAGTTTCAGTCTAAAAGCACATATTAATAATTAGCTGTAACAATAATTAGCCCATAAACTTTTGGTCCACTACCAATACAAACACCAATACAATGTGTGTGTGTGTGTGTGAGATACCTGCCCATCTTGTACTCATCAGGCTGGTAGCCCAGGTGCAGCACCAGTCTCTCCACTCCCTCAGCAGGAACTCCTCTCCAGTGTGGCCAGGTATCAGGGCACAGAGGTTTATACCTGCAACATCACCATAAACACACCTGAGTGTCTCAACAACGCCATTACATGCTGAAAAAGATTATTATCTGAAACATTAGCATTTTGATTTGCTTGACACATACTGGCCAACTAATGTAGATTTACGAAAACCCCACTGTGCTGAAAATGAACACAATATTATAATTATACCTCTTCAGAAACTCCTCATATCTCCTCCGATATGCAAAACCTGCCCGCCTGACTCTCAGATGTTCCATCAGACCCAAATACTTCACCTGGTGCCTCACCAGCACATCATCAAACCTTCCTAGACGGACAGAGAGTGTGACATCTAACGTAAACATCTAACTGTTATATTCTTTACAATAATGTCAATTAGAAATAAAACCATTACCTATGCATTCAATAAAATCTGAATCTTAACATTCTCTCTAGGAAGCACTGACCGTTTCACACAGATAGGGTACTGTATAAATTAAAGTGTGTGTGTGTGTGTGTGTGTGTGTGTGTGTGTGTGTGTGTGTGTTGTCTCACCTGACTGCTTGTTGTCGTTGGATTTTAGGCAGCGAACGTACCAGGCTTCTTTAGCCATCAGGATCTCAGTCAGTCCCTGCAGACTGTTCTTAAACTGAGTCGCCACCTGCGTTCACATTCACATTCACATTCAGACTGATTTAGCTCACTCTGATCCAGTTTCATTTGTTTTGAAATAATTGCTTTTGCTGCAATCCAATAGCTATGGAGCTGATTTTATTTATGTCAGTGAACAACACAGAGGCAGCTATATCAGAGAAACACAATCAGAGTCCTATTACACTTGGAGCAAAAGCAATGAGCAATGAGCAAAAGTTCAATCATAATATTGTCTAAGAGACTGACAATAATGATTCACAATTTTAAGTGTATTTTGAAAATATTCTGCACTACACTTTTACATATACTGTAATATTATTAAATATCTGGAGGGAATCACGGCTAGATCAGTACATGATACTCAGAAAGCAGCTCCATGGCACCCATTCCAGTTCAGAAATACTGAACACTCACTTTACCAGTTGGCCTAATCCATGCTGTAGAGAACAGAACACCAGATCTGTGATGCTAGAAAACACCTCGCTGCATAAAAACTAATTTTTAATAGCATCATCATGTAGTAATAATGGCATATGCTGGTAAAACCATTTGGTGAAGAAGCTCCTGATCCAAAAGTCCAAGTCTATCACTGGTCATAGGTTTAAAACTGCTTTCTGATTGGCTGTGTCTCATTCATCACACCTGTCAGTGTCTCACCGTCTCAGGTCTCCTCCTGCTGTCCAGCTCGTCAGAGGAGAAACACTGCTGCATTACAGAGTTCTTTGACTGCCGCATCACCTGTCTCACACAAATACACACACACACACAAACACATGTGCGCATGCAAACACACATATATGTAAAGGAGCAGATTCCAGTATGTCTTTATTGAGGTCAGCTCCTGTATAATGTACGCACTGCAGTGGGCGGAGCCAGGCTGAACTCTCTCTGCACTCACCTCTTTAATGTGCCTGTACAGCAGGTCATTGTTCTTGTCAATGAAGCCTGTCAAAAATTGTAAGAGGAATCAAATAGGTTAGAGACTAAGAGAGAAAGTCTGCAATCAAGCTTTCCTTTTCACACTATCACAGTAATAAAAACCTGGGTTTGGGATCAGTACTCTTATTAAAATAAGACATATTAGAGTGCTAACTTTAACTGTAATTCAACTACAGGAGGTGAAAGAAACAGAGCTGGAGTTTCACATAGTGGCTAAAAATAAAAAAGCACATTTAAGTTTTTGATGCATGATGAATTTAATGCACTGAAATATTAATAATAATTCTTTAGTTTTTTAGAAGGGGTGTGACGTGTCTTACCCACGACGCAGTAAGTCACCTCGCCGGCGTAATGAAGCAGACGGAAGTCGCCTCTCTCCAGAGTCCTGCGGGTTTTCTTATCAGCCAACTTCTGTCTGTTATTCAGTTAGAAAATTACTGATATCAGCATTCATGGTCCACGTCTTAATCCGATTTAGATGTAGATATGTTAGAGTAGAACTGGAACTACACTCTACAGGACAATAGCTGAACAATACTGATGACTTTGTTCCACCGTTCGAAAGGGTCCTCACCTAGGGCCCTTGTGGAAAGTGGAAAAACTGGATAACTTTAAATATATATTGGGCTAGGAGCAAGGCAACATCATGGCCTTCTAGCCATGTTACTAGCTGTTAACATTACAGGAAGTAAATCCTCAGACAAGAATAAAAGGTGTTTTATTTTGACTCACGTGATGAAGTGAGGATGGTTGCCCATTTTCTTCTCCATCTTTTCCAGAAAGGTAAGGTCTGTCGCATCACCTGGCATCAAGCACTCCTCATCCTAAATAAGAATACGACAGGGATGAAGAGATTAAACCATGGTTCTATTCGCACTATCACACACACACTCACACACACACACACACACATGATGGAGCTCATTAAGGGCTTTGAAGATGATCAGCCTAATTTGAGAAGGTACCGTTCAAATGTTCAATCTCTCAGTAGAACAACTAACATAACACACTAGTGGCTCTAACGTTGGTCCACTTTCAGCCAGTTTAACCCTAGTTTACCAAAAAACTGAGTCCAGTGTGCTGTTATGGAATGAAACTGAAGAAACAGAACTACTGCAGTTTCTGTACCAGTACAGAGATGATCCCTCTGTGCTTCTCCTCCACCAGGTCACAGATGATTTTGTTATTGAAGAACTGTACCGGTTCCCACTGAGACACACACATACACACAAAATAAGCAAACTGTACATTTATTATCAGTAGTTTAATATGATGTTAGCATTTGTCCAATTCGGGATGACACACTAGTCCTATAATTCTGATTCATCTCGTATTAGATATTTCTGTTAAAGATATGATGGGTTGTACCCTATTGCCCTCGGCAGTGGTTAATAAGAATGGACTTGCGTTACCTCGATGCCCTCGGCTTCATACTCTTCCTGCTCAGCCTTCAGTGTGAGCTGGATAAACAGCTGCTGGAGCTTCTCATTGCAATAATTAATGCAAAACTGCTCAAAACTGAAACACAGCCATGTACAAGGATCACATCCTTCATTACAAGTGTCTCTTTGTATCAGCGGTAGGTATGAGGTGCTAACTGGAGTGCTTGGGGCTTTAATTAGCATGCTAACCATTAATAATGGACAGTGTTGGGAAATATATTCAGCAGCGTAATAACTCTGCCTGGGGCCATTTAAGGTTGCTGCAGTCTGTATATATTTTTATTATTGGCCACAGGACAAAAAAACAGTACCTGTTCACGTAGAAGACCTCAAATCCATAGATGTCAAGCAGTCCAATAACTGTTTTTCTGGTCGAGTCCTGAAAAATCATGATTAAAAGTTATTGGGTTGTGTTAATTCTGCAGTAGTTTATTAAACCGGGATCAATATTAATCCCAGATTAAAAATAACCCTCTACTTGGTTGAATAATTATTCATTTTTGTCATTGGACTAAAATTACATCTGAGAAACCCTCCATGTATAATTCCATATTTGGTACAGTTTTAAAAGTTTATTAGCCTGCTATTAATTAATCTGCTTTTCATCTTTTTTTTTTTTCCTGACCTGATTCTCGAGAGACTCGTTGATGCGGTTGACCAGCCAGGTGAAGGTGCGTCCATAAATGGCTTTGGCCAGTGCGTCTCTGGCGTAGATGGCATGATCGATAGTGAAGGGACACAGAACCTGGACAAAGCACAATTATACATTAAATAACATTAATTCATTCTATAAGAATTGAGCTGAACATTTCAGCATTTGTTTTCTGAAAGATCTGTGATCTCAGTTTAAACCTTCCACTGACTGACTGATGGACATTCATGATTAATTCACCTCTCAAGTCAACACCAGCTGCTAATAAAAGCCAAGGAGATGAGTAAGAGGTTGGTGTATTACCTCATCTGCTCTAGCTTCAATCTTCCTGTAGGTCAGAGCCTCAGTCAGAACCTGCACATGGACTCCAGTCAGCTGCACAGAAAGCAGCAACCTTTTATAATCATGTTTTTCTAAATATCCAGTCATGACTCTGTGTGTGAGTGTGTGTGTGTGTGTGTGTGTGTGTGTGTGTGTGTGTGTGTGTGTGTGTGTGTGTGTGTG
>CM074939.1:697400-734801 GCA_037576815.1 Pangasius larnaudii | reverse complement strand
CTCACCACAATTGTACAGAGTGGTTATCTGAGTTACTGTAGCCTTTCTGTCAGCTCAAACCAGTCTGGCCATTCTCCATTGACCCCTCTCATCAAAAAGATGTTTCCATCCACAGAACTGCTGCTCACTGGATGTTTTGTCTTTATTGCAACTCAAGAGACTGTTGTGCATGAAAATCCCAGGATGATGACTTGAGATACTTTGTAACTACACAGCAAGTCCTTTAAAGATGTCTATTTACTAGATGAAATGTAAGTGATGTTAAAGTGCTTGTCCTTTAGGAATAGTTCTGTTCTGTCCACATTAATACTTTTTTTTTTTTTTTAGCATTGTTATTTGTTTACACAGCACTCAGATTTTCACAAAATTTCCATAGCCTATGAAGCTTTTGGTTCAGATACTCAACCCCAATTATTCAGTTCTGCAAAAAGCAAACATTTAAAGGAGTTGTTTGGTTTAATGTTATACAGAGTATATAATTATTTTAATAAATTGGCATAAACCACATGAGAACAGATTACAAGAAAAAAACTTTGTAGGCATAATGACAATGTCTGAGTTCTCTGTATCTTCTATACCCCTAAATTAGGTTATAAAGACAAAAATAAGACACACACAAACAAACAAACAAGTTATTATTAATTGATTGTTGTTATGTCTACAAGGGTGACACAGTCTTGTAGTTCATTTTAATTAAGAAATTTCCACATTCCCTTTAATTAATTTTCTGCATAAATGCATATAATTCATTCTTTCTTGGTGGTTTTGATTACATTTTAAACTGGCATAAACACTAAAGAGGTCCTTTTAAAAAAGATAACCGACTACTGCCAAACAGTCAGAAACAAATTTTTCACAGTTCAATACACAATATTAGGAGCACTACACATTTTAGTTCCCTGAAAAATCTTTCAGTCCATGATTCTTTAGCCATTTAGTCACCAAATAATAAAACAAACAAACAAACAAACAAAATCTTCCACCACCAACATCCTTCAAAAAACTAAAAGCGTTAGATGCACAATAAAAAAAATGGTTAAACATACACCAATCAAGCAGTTCTTTAGAAAGCAATGATTTAGTTCGCCTATGGCCTTACTTATCACTAAACTTATTTTCTGGCCCCATTATTCTGTAGAGACCGAGGACAGAGATTTGACGGCGCTAGGACCAGGAGGAGGCTCGGGACGGGTTTCCTTTCTGTCCGTTACTCCGCATTGATCGTTGTGACGTGGCGGATTCGCCATCTGTAAACTCCCAAAGGGCTCAAAGTCAATTAACGCCCATCTTCCCTTAGGATTACACCGGCCTGGAGTTAAAGCAGCGCATCATGCGCTTTATTCTCTACCCTCATTACAGCAGGGGGCAAAAAGTATTACATCTGAACGCACTTTTCACAAAAGCAGTGTTTAACAAACAAGGCACCATGTTTGAAATAATATAATGTTTTTTACATTTATTACACATTGCAGGGTTGTATAATAACCTGCACTGGAGACTAGGCTTTAGATGCAGACTTCAAGCTCCTTTTCTCATAAAGAAACTGCACAGGACTCCGGCGCGACACGTTCAGCACAGATTCAGCAGAAACTCACGGAAGCCTCAGTAAGATGATGCGAAGATCATTAGAAATTCACGAATAACTATGAAATAAAGTCCTAAATAATAAGCAATGGTTATATTTTTCTGACTTTTGGAGTGTTTTCCTGTTGAGACGGTAGTGTGTAAAAGGGTGTGTGCTGTCACACATCAGTCTCAGTGAAATGGGCTCGTGCTCCGCTGAACACCGCCCGCCACTTTGCGCCCGTTTTCCCGCTGCAGCGCGCGCGCCCTACAGTGGCGCCCTGTGTGTGCATTTACACCTGTTAAAGCCTCACACTGAGCACAGCAACACTACCGAGCACACACACACACACACACAACACCGACACCAGCTTCACACCGACACGGATACAGCACGGAGCGCGTTATAACCTCTCACAGGAGCTCATTTTGGTTTGATTTTTATTATTATTATTATTATTAATATTATTTTATGTTGCCATGGATTAGCTATAAGAGTGGACCTACACGAGAGGGATGATTTGCAAAACAGACTTCTGAAGAAGAAGATGAACAGAGGGTTAAAAGCGAAACTTTTTTTTAAACGTGATTTTACAGACGCGCGTGCACAAGACACAACTCATTCCCAGCATTTTGAACGGAAAATCAAATAGATAGCTCCTTGCTTAAAAGAAAAAAACGGAGAAACAAGTAACCTGAGCAGTGAGGATTTTAAAACACCAAAATCTAATTAAGCTGTGCGAAAATTCTCATAATTAACTCAGAGAAAAAGTTATTACAGCCGCAGCAGCTGCGCTTTTGCCCCCGCACTGCGCACGCGCCTCGCTCTCAGCTCAACGGTACAGAGCAGGAATACGCCACTGCGCATGCGCACCACTGGCTCTCCAGCCGGAGCCGTCGAGGGAGCACTGCGCATGCGCACGACTCTCTCCCTGAACAGGGCTGAATGAAGAGGGAAATTTAAAAAACGGTTTCAGGGACCGGGAGAGCTGAACTACTGCATCTCTCAGCTCACATCACACTTTATCCTGATTTCATTCCAGCAAAGCAGGTGAGAATCGGTTCATTCCCAGCTTTATGCCTCATGTAAAGTGAGAATATTAGCAGATGTGAGTGATAGTAATAGTAATAGTAGGTATCATTTGACAGCTGAAGGTGAATGTCAGGTTGTCATTCAGTTAGAGGATCAGATATCAGGTCCCACTCTGTCTCTCTTTAGTGCTGATTTAATATACAATCTATCAGTTAACATGCACATTTTTTTTTAGATATGATTATGCCATACATATCATCAGTTTATGAAGACCTGAATTAGTTCAATATAAATATTAATAGAACTGTTCAATTAACTGCAACCAAAGATTACTTTTTTATGTTGAAAATAATAATGCTGAATAGGTAACAATTTAATTTAATAACTTTTACCTCTGTTTCTCAAAGGAAGTCAGGTTTTCAGGTTTTAACCCTCTCAGTGTTCTGTTTCTGTTCTCTGTTTTCATAACAAAGCATGAAGCTAAAGGTTTTATTAATATGCCATGTGTGGTGTTAGGAAATGATTGAAGCTGGTTGTACGGACAGGATGTCAGGACTGATGGCAAATTCAGGACATAATCAGAACTCGGCGCAGGACTACAGGTAAAAACACAATTGATTTTTTCTTCCCTTTGGATGGTCAATATTGCATTTCTCTCTAAAATGATTCCCATTTTGGAGAACAGGTTTCTGAGAATATTGAACATTTTTTCCAGAGCATTTGAATTCCCTGTATACATCCATAAAGCAGGGTTTAAAAAATGTATTTAAAAAAAAAAAAACTGAAAGCCCATCTATCTATATACTACTACTATTTATAATAATAACAATAACAATAATAATAAATTAATTTAAAAGAATGCATGATTTTCAGCAGACTCTTTTCAAAAACATATTTGGTAAAACTTTTCTGTTTTTATTTTTGCTAAAATGAGACGATGGTTTATAAATGGAGCAAACAAATGAACCAGACCATTTCATTTTATTGATCTCCTTCTTCAGAACGTTTCTTCCTTGTTTTGTTGTTTGCACTGAAACGGGCAGTTTGTGAAAAGAGCGAGCGAATCATTTTTGGCCCTGAATGGACGTGTCAGAAAGCATCAGGACCGAGGTGCACTAACCCCCCCCCCCCCCTTGTTTTCAGGGACACTTAACGGTTTGCATCAGTGAGCAAATAAAATCAACTCTTCTTCTGTCCACTTGTAACTTCACTCTAATTGCCGCAGGGTTACAATGAGATGTCCGAAATGCTAATCTTTTCTGAGGACGTGATGTGATTCTCTCTGCTACTGCTGAAGTCTTGACCTCAGTAAGCAGTAACAGATTATTAGTGACAGTGGCTCTCTATATATGTGCATTAATTTAAACAATATTTAATAGAATGATCATGATAAAGGCTACCGATGCCGGGTTTAAATAAGATTT
Source organism: Pangasius larnaudii (assembly GCA_037576815.1). Lineage (NCBI taxonomy): Eukaryota > Metazoa > Chordata > Actinopteri > Siluriformes > Pangasiidae > Pangasius > Pangasius larnaudii. Next base: position 730,781 of record CM074939.1, on the reverse strand, counting down.
TGTTCCAGGTTTGTGTTAAACTGTCAAGGTTACTGTACAGCTTGGACCACAAGCTCAGGGGCTAATGATCTGTGTTAGTGACCTAAAGATTACATTTATATGTTGCTTTGGATAAAAGCATTGCTCATTTCATTAGTAATTTTATTCAGTTTGTATAAAATGTTTATTATAATTAAGGAAAGAGTACTTCCTTATGAATCTATGTATGGAGGATAAAATACAAAAACTCTGGCTAGCAGATATGAAAAGCTGGGTTTTGTTTGTTTGGCTTTGTTAGTAAAACGTAGCTAATCATTTTTTTTTTTTTTAAAGGTCATACTGGTTATTTCACCTGTACTGACACGTTCTGAACAGATGGCCAATAGGAAGTCTTGAACAAACAACACAGAGGCTTCTTCACTTTGTTTCTCCATCATCAAGCCTGCAGTATAGTGTTTCATTAAAGAATTAAGAAAATTAGATATAATGATGGTATGATGATGACCAGGTGTCATGCAACGAAGTGTCTTTTGTACAATAACATTAAGCAGCTGTTAAACCCTGTGTGTGGCGTTGAGGTGTCATTTCTGCGGCTTGCACCTCAAAGCTTCAGTGTAAAGTTACACTCGACTGTGTGTGTGTGTGTGTGTGTGTGCGTGTGTGTGTGTGTGTGTGTGGTGGATGATTATTCATAGCCTCTTTAATGGGGCAGGATGGGCGGCCCGAGGCCACGTCCCGAATCTCTCCTCTCCACTGATGTAATTTATTCAGGTGACAGACAGAAAGTGTGCCTTATTTACCCCCCTCCTCTACCCATCTACCCCCTCTGGCCGTGTGTAGCCCCCTCGCAGCCCTGGGGGAGGGGTAGGAAGGCCCGGCTCGGGGTGGAAACAGGGCAGCCAAACAGATGGCATCCTATTTGTGTGAGGCCTGTCATTCCAGCAGATTAATGCAAGAGGGTTGGTTAAAGAAAAAGAGCGACAGACAATCAGGGGCTGGAGTGAGGGAGGGAGGAGGGAGGAGAGGAAAACAATAGCGCCACGTGCCGTAGTGCAGATTTTGTCGTTCGCTGACACAATAGGTGATCATTTTTCAACGAGGCTGGACCAACTGTTGCAGACGGTGCGAGCCCCGTTAACTGCGTTTCAAACGATCCGCTGTTTACGTACGATTCAGCCAATGGCTGACTAGCGCCAGCAGTCACCTGACTAAACTGTGTGTGTGTGTGTGTGTGTGTGTGTGTGGGGTGGGGGGTTACTACAGTGTCTGCAAAAATAACCGAAAACAGTGAGGGTTGTCATAGCGACCCCAATTATCAGGCTCAATAGTGAGCAAGTGGAGAGGATTGAAGGGCCTCTTTCTCTTTCTCTCTCTTCTCCTCTCAGTGCTCCCTTGAAACAGTGTAAAAAAAATTCTCTTATACCAAACAAACAAATATTTCTGAATCATTCAAGTCAGGAAAGGTGTGAAAAATCATTATTATTTAATAATGATACAACTAAAAATCACTTTAGTGACAAAACTATAAATCAGTAGTGACTGTTCTAATTCAGAACACTACAGAATATTTAATTGTAGTTTTTTAAAGAATGCACTGATAATCGTTTATAAAGATGTTTATATCTTAATAAATAAATCCTGACTGTTCGGAGTGTAAGATGCTTTTTGTGTTTCCCAGTCAAACTCTCCTATTTTAAATCCTCAGTCTTACGTCTATCACTTCCTTCAAGCTAAATTAAATATGCTATGGATGTGTTTGTGTGTGTTTGTGTGTGTGTTTAGGCTCCTGACCTCGGATGCGTCCGAGCTGTGCAAATTTGACCCCGGTGACCTCCAGTCTCTGACCTGGCTGACCTCGGTGGATGTCCCTCGCCTGCAGCAGCTCCGCTCAGGCCGATCCGAGTTCAGCATGAGCGCTCAGGACCAACTGCACGCAGGTCAGCGCGCGCACACACACACACACACACACACACACACACACACACACACACACAGAGTTTATATAAAGAACTTCATAATATCATGATTTTGACTGTGTGATTACGAACCTACAGCAGCTCAGCTGAGTAACATGAGCGTGGCAGGAGGAGGAACGTCCATGATCCATCTGCAGAGTAACATGCAGCACAGCCCTCTGGGAATCAACAGCGTGAGTTACACTCGATATGACACACAGCTTCTTTACTTTACTGTAAGATTCTGTGCCTTCAGAGGGTATCCTGAGCTATTAAACTGTTTCTGCGACTGCTCGTTTCTCAGATGCCACAGTTTTCTCCCAGTTTTCCGTGTCCTGCCTCGGTCTATCAGCCCTCTTCTCAGCAGGTGATGACTTTCTCCCAGTCCAACCAGCAGGTACTTCACTCGCACACCGGTTACATCCTGAATCGCAGCTCAGTGTAGTTTAAAGATGTAGAGTTTGGTTCTGGCCTTGTTTCTAATCTTGTACACCGGATCCAGCCTGTTAACATCTTTAGGAGGACCTAATCAGCATCATCTGAAGTGCTGAGAAGGTCCAGAGCCAGAAATAATAATAATTAATATTAATATTAAGGCAGTAGAGTGCATCAGTGAGGTCAGAAAAGTGTAGGATGAGTATTTAGGATATTGTGATGGGTACAGAATTTTGTATAGTTATAGAGATACCAAAATGTTTTAACCTGCCACAGCTGCATGTTCTCTAACAGATCTGGTAGACTTACAATAATCTAATAGTTTAATATGACAGGAAAGAGAGGGGTTATAATAAAGTGTGTTTCCTGTGTGTGTTTCCTGTGATTTCAGTGTTCTCCGGGAGGACTGTACAGCAACTTCAACAGCCAGAGTTTATTCACACAGCAGCAGATCCACACTCCACACAGCCAGGAGACGCAGCCCAAAACCTTCCCCAAACCCATCTACTCCTACAGGTGAGCCACCATGCAACTCTGTCATACACTGCAATCAGCTGATGTGTAAGCAGATGTCCACTGTCAAGTGTTTCCACCATCTTCTGCATAGAAACAAGAAGAGCACCAACCAAGTACAAAGGCCACAAAGGCTTCTCTTTATCTATACACCAAATTTTATAATCCAGGTGCAAAATTAGGTGCTGTCCCTTAATTATGTACCAATATTTAAAAAATGCAGAGAGAAGCATTATAGAGAACAAGACTAACGCTGCTGCAGCGGCATGATAAAGCCTGTCTGCTTCTCCATCTTCCTCTAGCTGCCTGATTGCTATGGCTCTGAAGAACAGTAAGACAGGCAGTCTCCCGGTCAGTGAGATCTACAGCTTCATGAAGGAACACTTCCCCTACTTTAAGGTGAGGTTATAGAGAACTATACAGAGAGTGCAGATGAAAGTGAGCGCTAAACAAAACTGATTTAGTATAACAATGCCTCTGTCTCTCTTCATTTTAATTCTCTGGGATTGTCAGACGGCACCAGACGGCTGGAAGAACTCTGTCCGGCACAACCTGTCTCTGAATAAATGTTTCGAGAAAGTGGAGAACAAGATGAGCGGCTCGTCGAGGAAGGGCTGCCTGTGGGCTCTCAACCCGGCCAAGATCGATAAGATGGAGGAGGAGATGCAGAAATGGAAGCGTAAAGACTTAACGGCCATCCGACGCAGCATGGCCAACCCAGGTCAGTATCAGTAACGCAGAAGGTTCTGATTGTGGTGTTTCTGTAATTAGACGAGCTAATGCATCAATAGTTTTTGATTTTACTGTGTTTTTTTTTTTTTTTTTTGCCTGAAACTCTGACGTTCCCTTCACGTCCTTCCTCAGATGAATTAGACAAGCTGATCACGGATCGGCCGGAGAGCTGCAGGCGGAAACCGCTGGATCCTCAGCTTCCTCCTCCTCAGCCGGTTTTGTCTCTGCAGTGTCTTACTGTTCACCATCAGCTCCAGCTGCAGCTCCACACTCAGCCCCGGATAGCACCGACGTCTCCGGCTCCTGCTCAAACACCACCGCTCCACCCTGTACCTGACCTCGTCAAACAACCACCACCACCACAACATCAACAACAACAACAACAACCGGCAGAGATCTTCAGCGTCCACAGTGATGTCCATTCTGAGGTGGACGCTCTGGACCCCAGCATCATGGACTTTGCCTTGCAAGGTTGGTGAATTTTTGAATGAGACAGATGTGATAAAGAGTGATGGAAATGTTTAGATTTTCAAATCAAAGATGACAGAAAGAAGTGTTTGTCTCGGTTGTTGTCATGGTGAGCAGAAATGCTTTATTGTGGCTGCTAAATGCTAAACTACTCAATGGTGGCAAACTAATATTAGACATAGATACCCTTCACCCTTTGTCACGTCTTGGCAGAGGTTAAGTGTCTGTGCTAATAACTGGAAGGTATCATACTAGTTTGATACTAAAGACCCTGACTCATGGCCCCTTGTCTACCTGCAGGAAACCTGTGGGAAGAGATGAAGGATGACAGCTTTAACCTGGAGGCCCTGGGTTCGTTCAGTAACTCCCCCCTGCGTCTTTCTGACTGTGATCTCGAGGGGGTGAGCACGACGCCGGTGTCCAGCGCCGCTGAAATTCCCTTCTCGGGTGTTTACACGTCTTACAGCACGGTGGATGGATTCACCAACCAGTACATCAACACACAAGGCAGCAACAAACCCATTGTCCTGCATTAAAACACACACACACGCACACCCCTACCAAACAGCAAAGACCAGCTTTACTCCAAAGGACCATCAACAATGCGGACTGTGGCTTTTGATTTTATTATTTTCCTGGCTTTTCAGTATTGAGCCAAACAATACTGTATTCATGGACAGCCTTCCTTCCACAAACTATCACTGACAGAACCTCTGGAACTCTGATCATAAAAAAAGGGACATACATAATGTTTGACTCAATCATCAGTCTCTAGCGCTGAGAAAAAAAGTGAAGCAAACAGCAAATTTCTGGAAAACAAGAAAATATATGAATGGTTATGTACATACGAGTCTTCCATATATACAGCTAAATGGACCATTTTGTCTGCACCATGTGTGTAATATCGGTTTTTTCCCCCCATTCCAGACTAGGCATGTGCTGACATTACATGTTATACATCACAAGAATAGGCTAATGTTTTATCATGGTTTATCAAATCACAACACTTGATTACTATGTAAATGATATATTCAGCTTGAGGTCTTGTCTTGGGAACAGCATTATGGGATTCTCTGAGACAGACACGTGACACACTTTCAAGCGGATCCAAAATAAGGAAACTCATTCCACAAGGGCTTACAGCAGAAGCACAAACGCTCACTCCTGAATAGCGCACGAGTAGGCGATGGCATTCGGAAGCCTCCACTATAACCATACTGTACGCGTTGTATCGATGATCAGCACATGCCTATCCCTAATAAAAGTCTGCTAATGATGAGTTGATTCCAATGAGAGAAAATGACATGTTTATATTTGGTGCTTGGCCCCCTTGTAAGCCTGTAACTAAGCTACTTCCTGTTTTATTAAAAGGGATCCACTGTATGTTTATTTTTCACGTGTTTGCATGTTAGCGTGTTTTCTGTAGCTTGTGTGTCTTCTGTTGTGGTGTAATAGACAGCAAGTCTCCTCTGTAATTATTGATTATTATTTATATTTATAAGCCAGGAGATAAAGAGTGGCCTGGAGGAAACTGTGCTTATTGTACATATCTACGTATGTCCAAAATGATTAATGGTGATCGCAGACACTATCCGACAGCAAATTCTTCTACACATTAAAGGACTTTCCCAGCAATCTTTTAAAATCCATTTTTAAAGCATATCCACATATAAGCTTGTGCAGCATATTTCTGAAATACCCTTATGCAGCACTGACTTAAGGGGCAACCGCACCGTGTGTTAGTTAATAACACAAATCTATTAAAAAAAAAAAAAAACAAGCAAAAACATCACAGGTGTGTGTGGGAACGTTGAGGCCATTTTATTTGAGGCAAACATCATACAGCAGTCATCTTTTTAAAAACATCCTGACAGACAGTGAAATTCAGGCACTTTATTAAAAACATTTTCCAAAATCACTACTGAAGTTTTCTCTCAATTCCGACTAGTTATAGTTATACATATAAAGCTTATGTTTAAATCTAGCATTCACTACTGTTCTCAGTGTAAACGCTAACCGTGTGATATACATGACACTCAGATCTCTCTTGAAATGCTTCACCCAGCAGCTAGGGATTTTTTTCCCCCAATGAAATGAGCTAAAAGGCATATTACTGGCAGGTTTCTTTTTAAAATAACATTTACACATTTCTTTTTTTTTTTAAAAATGACTAAACCTGAGTTGGTGCACAAATATATACACATTAAAAACCTACAAATGCTTCACACAGGTTCAGTGGTTCTCCTCATAATACTGCTACTGACATTAAAAACTACATATAAAGCAGTTTGTTTCTTTGGCATGCCAGCACCGTTTCCCTGAATGAACACCATGTTTGGAATTGTGCGTATGTGCGTGCGCATGTGTGCGTCTTAAAACAAACACACCACCTGCAATATACTGATCTTTCAGCATAAAGCTTGATGCGGTACATTCATTCACACTAGGGGTGAAGGACACGGGTGTGGAACCCGAAAGCACTGCAGAGTTTAGCTTTCATCCTGCTGAGGCTTTGTGCGTTAACAAGGACTGAACTCGGCACTGCTGAGGCTCAGCAGAACTCAACGTGCCACGCCGGGTCTTAAGCTTTGCAACGTGTACACCGAGATAGTCGCAATGATAATTACAGCGTGCGAAACGTGAAAGGCAGACGGAGCTTATGGAAAGAAGTGGAGGTGCTTGGTTTTGTGCGTTCATTTCAAGGCAACACTGGTGTAGGATATTGTGAACTTAAACACTTACAGGAAGACAACAACAATTGTAGTTCGACAACAATAACATATCTCACAATGTTTTCAGTGTGAAATGCCCAATACGTGCACACTGAACTTCACGTGGCTTTGCCCGTTACGTGTGTGCGTATGCTTTGTTTGGAGTCACTCTGATCCTTAGAGACACAACAATATAGAAAACATCCTTGTTCTTTTCACTAAACTTTGACTTTCTTACCTGATTCTTACCTACGTAAGCGCAGGCAGCCAGAATGCCCACTGACGCTAACGAACCCCCACTGACACTGGCACTGAGCTGACTGGTGTGTTATTGCGTGTTACAGTGTTAGCCGGTGTTGGTTGAGTTGTCCATGGTGGCCAGCAGGTGGGAAACTTTGGCTCTCTGAGATGGAGTGATGTTCTGAGCCATGTGGATGATGCAGTCCATCGCTACTTCGGGATTCGCCTCCATGAGACTGTGAAATCCCAGATACAGTTCATAGTAAGTGGCACTGATCAGCTAGAACGTGCATTACACCTCGAATTATCTCCACTGTACACATTTAATCATGAGCTGAGTTGAGTTTGTAAATGTATTATTCTCTTTTTGTTTTATGAGCGTCTCATGTGTGTAATTTATTCTTAAACAACCTGACACCACTGCAAATAACAGGGCATTTTCCTCAATTTCCTTTGTTTGAGGGCATTTTGGCTACCTGCGGATGTGTCTGAGGGGGTGTCAGTTACCAGCAGATGTATTTGAGGGTGTGTCGGTTACCTGCGGATGTGTCTGAGGTTGTGTCGGTTACCTGCGGATGTGTCTGAGGTTGTGTCGGTTACCTGCGGATGTGTTTGAGGGCGTGTCGGTTACCTGCGGATGTGTTTGAGGGCGTGTCGGTTACCTGCGGATGTGTTTGAGGGTGTGTCGGTTACCTGCGGATGTGTTTGAGGGTGTGTAGGTTACCTGCGGATGTGTTTGAGGGTGTGTAGGTTACCTGCGGATGTGTTTGAGGGTGTGTCAGTTACCTGCGGATGTGCTTGAGGGTGTGTAGGTTACCTGCGGATGTGCTTGAGGGTGTGTCGGTTACCTGCGGATGTGCTTGAGGGTGTGTCGGTTACCTGCGGATGTGTTTGAGGGCGTAGTCCCTCTTCAGGTATTTGATGTTTTCTCTGATGGCTGACCGCAGCCCCTCCTGCTGTGACAGGTGTTTCTCCAGCCACTCGACCACCGCTTTATTATTGTCCCACAGGTAGGCCTGAAAAATACATATTTCCCAAAAATAGTTCATCATTGTGCTCCACAGTTTTAACTATACTCCAAAACTCCAAAACATGACCCACATACTTAAACAACCTACACGTGCTAACATTGCTAACAGACTTGTGAAGAAGCTTTGGGGTTCTTTATCCATACACCATTTTATTTTACTAATGACAAAGATAAGATAAATTTAACTTAAACGCTAGAACTGTATGTAGCACTATAAAATCTTAATGTGGCACCCTTTACAGAACAGTGCACACAACGTCTGGGTTTTAAAAATCCATGCTTCATAGTTTAATAATTTTAAACATTTCACATGGGTTTGATGACATTTTTTCACTTTTGTTGTTAGAAAACTTTTTTTTTTATAATCGCGAGCAGGGTTTTTATTGTCTCACTTTGACAGTTCCCTCAGTCTCGATGAACCAGCGGCGCAGCATGGACTTTATATGGCCGTTGCTCAGGTCTCTGTTGGCCTGCACGATTTCACTCATCACCTTCTCCTCCAGCAGGAGGCGCCGCAGACGCCAGTAAAAAAACGACCGAGCATTCTTCCACTCCAAGATATCCTGCAAAACACACGACCAGGGCAACAGTCACACAGTCAGTACCAGTAACTTCAGCCTTATCATATAACTATAGAATTTACTATTATCTGTAAACCTAAGAATTATATTGGTCTTTTCAGTTTAGACATTTTTGTCTGTCATTTCCTTCTCACCGGGTTAATTCCTACGTTTATTGCTAGCGCTGTCAAACGTTGTTTATGTTGCTATTGAGAGGTCACTGCCAATCACTCTGATCAGTTCTGATCAGGTAAAAAGTGGGTGTTTTGTAGCTGCTAACTACAACTAACCTGGAGGTAAAGCCATATCTCTTCAATCCATAGCATCACAAAGAATTCTTTATATTTGTATAAAACTTTAATAGAGGATTTAATGTGAAGAACTCATACATTCATACACTAAGCTTGAAGGTCATGACTAATGATGTATAAATGGTCTTAAATAAATGCTACTTCATACCTTTATTTTACTGGGAATTTGTATTTAAACAGATCACAGTACACATTACCGTGATAACTCCTTTCTCCTGCATCCTCCCGGGGGTGTCGTGGAGGTCGACGAACTGTACGGCCACCTGGTGGTAGATGGGCAGCAGAAACTCCTCTCTGTCTGTGAGCTGAGCCTCCACATCACTGCGCTCCTTCTCCGACAAATCTGGAGAACCTGACAAGAAAGACACCACCAATACAGAGCAACGAAAACCCTACAGAAAAACACAAAGCTTGTAAGCTCTTTCTTACTCTTTCTCTCTCTCTCTCTCTCTCTCTCTCACTCACACACACACACACACACACACACACACACACACACACACACAGCCTCTGCAACATGAATGTCCACGCACTGAGCTGCTGGGCCAGCCGGGAGTACTCAGGGTCGATCCTCCTCATGGTCTTCAGCAGATCCTTCCTTCTGAACTTAATCTCCACCGTGCCCTCTGGCTCTAACACACCTCCCCTACACACAGAGATACAGAGTGGTGTGTGTGCATGTCAGGAAATAGACTTGAAAAGCAATAAAATTGAAATAAAAGTTGTTTCGTGAACCCACCTGCTCTCCCTGTCAGCATAGAGCTCCATGTACTGTGGATTGATGGAGGGGTCGATCACTACCCATGATCCTCCTCTCAACTCAGCATGTGGGGGGATGTAGACCAACACGGGCTGATGGAACTCCCTCAGGGCATCCACGATATATGCGCCAAACTTTAGCACCTGGTCATACATGTCTGACAAACAGGAAGTTGAAATGTTAACAACACTGAATCGTCTTTATCACTGCTGTGTGTGTTGTTTTTGTTATCCAAGAGTCTGTGTGTGTGATTTCCAACTATACAAAATAATTACAGGTCCTGCACTGGACAATTAAACGTAAATTAAACGCATTTGGTATTGTAACAGTAATCAGTGATCATCACTGATCATGATGATGATGATGATGATGATGTGCAGAAGTGTAAAAACATGGAGATCTTTTGCACCCTTCATGCCGCCGGAGAAGCCTCTCCAGTTGGCGAACACCATGAGTGGAAGTTTCTCTCTGTTAAAGTCCTTCATGGCCTGAGCGGTTTTATAAGCTGAGTCCGGGAACCACACCTGCCCCGCCTGCTGCACGATCTGATAACACACACACACACACACACACAGGCAGTTAGACAAGCAAGCAAAGGCTCTTTATATGGGTGAAATCATTACACAGCTCCTGAGTGGACAAAGCAGACAGATTACTGTAAAGCCTGTTCAAATGCTTTGAGTATTCAATCCACACTCAGAAGCTTCAAAAGCTTCACTTCAGCCATGTGTGCTGTGTGTGTGTGTGTGTGTGTGTGTGCTGTGTGTGTGTGTGTGAGACTTACCCTCGCCTCTGAGTCCAGATTGGCCGGATCTGCTGGGACTGTGACCTCAACAGTCCGTGTTTCCACAGCGATGACCCCGAGTGGAATCCCTCCCAGCCTGTGACATGCAAGAGATTCCAGTGAATAATAAAATATAATATCTGGCAGAAAGGTAAAGGGAATTGTGGGTAATCTCACCTAGCCCTGCCCACCACCACAGTCTGGGCCCAGGTGGACATCACCTCCATGAAGGTGCCATGGTCGAAAAACCCACTCTGCCACGCCCCCCTCACGCCTACAAACACAAGATGAATAAAAAGAGACATAAATACTGAGAAATATTTGCTTATTACTTACAATTATTTAGGGATCATTCAGTGTGGTGTAGACTACATAAAGATATTAAATAATGTGTAAAGCTGCCTTTGTTGTGCGTGTCTTTGCTGTTATAGTTTGTGTCACAAGCTTTAGTGCTTTAGTGTACAGGCTTTAATGACATATATGACATATAAATACCATAATTTACAAGGTTAGGAGGGTTAATAGAGATTATCATCAGGGTTGTTATAAGGCCTCTCACTGGGATGAGGACGTCCACAGAGCATCCAGCGAGGGTCGTAGGGAGCCTTGGTAGGGATAAACTCAACCTCTCTTTCCACTGGATCAGTAGGGGGCATCAGAGGTGCAGGACTGAGCTTATTCTAGCAACACACATCAACAACAACACACACATATCTGATATAAATCTGTTCTCTGGAAATACATGGTTCATCATTCAGTTCAACACAATGCAGTGCAACATTACTGCCAGTATGTTTCACTTCACCAGTTTTATATGAACATTTAATTTATGCACAAAAACCTCAGTAATCTGAGAAGCACATAAGTAATTCAAGTTTTTATGTTATCTAAGGTGTAGAAGAGGATTGAATGAAATGTGATGATGACTAAAATAAAGAATGCTGTTATGTGTGTGTGTGATTAGCTGGTTCTCTTTCGATGCCTTCATTTTCTCTTCAGGACACCACCCCCCCCGCCCCCCTCAGCCTGAAACTGACCTTTGGCATGTAGGAGAGCCACTGCAGGATGGTGAAAACTCCCTCAAAGTCGTCCGGCACTGTTGTGTGTGTGACTCCGTTGTTGTACATGATCTGCACGCCGCCCAACTGGTTGTTGGAGGTGTAAACCTCGCGACCAAGAACCTAAAAAAAGTCAGAAGGAAATTAAGAATAGAAAAGGTTTTACACACACAAAAAAAAAAGCATGTAATGATGATCGATATTAAGAACACTGGCTACACTGGTAGAAGCAGAGCAGGTACGTGTGCACAAGGTTTCTGAAAGGTCGAGGATTATGATAATGACCTGTTTATATCTACATCAGGCTGTTATCTGTATGATAAAGCATTAGGACCTTGTTTAGTGCTCCGGCTCCAGTCAGGATGATGTGGGAGTTTTCCACTTGGATCACTCTCTGTCCGAGTCGAACGAGGTACGCTCCGATGCCTATCGCCCGACACGTCACCTACACAACACAAACAACATTACCAACAAGCCCTGAAATCATAACACAACCAGCTGTGCCTGCAGCCAGGACGAGAAATAAACAGGAAGCTCTCACCATACTGACAGTGACGATCTCCTCATACGCCTGCGACGACTCGCCCGCAATCATCCCTGAGCCTCTGAGGTTCTCTACACCAAGCCCATCCTCCTTCCCAATGATGTCAGTGATGATGTACCTGCAGCAGTTAACACGGTCAAAGCAGCTGGTAAATTATGCATAATTATCTCTTATATGAACACAAAATATAAACGTAGCCCAAACCTTCGATCTACAGCACAGTATGGAGAGGAATATAAAACTTCAGCATGACCTAATGTTTCATATTTAGTTCATAGTTAAGGGGAATAAGCTGATTACAAATTCTAGAAATATTTATGAATTGTGACAGTCTATTTTTATTTGAAAGAAAAAGAACACATGTATATGCACAATATGTAAATGAAAAAAAAAAAAATTAAAAACTAAATATAATACAGTGTAAAGCATGACTGACCTGGACTCTCCTCCCTCCTCCACATGGCGGCAGTGGATGGAGTTGGTGGAGCTGATGCGCGTGTAGTCCTGAGGTGTTAAATATAAATACTTAAATCCCTGTGGGAGAAAGAAAAAAAAAAAAACACACACACACACACACAAAACAGTGAGTGAACGACACAACATAACACAAATCACAAAAACATGATACTGTGATTATACTGCAATCCACTACGCCTGTAATATTGCAACAATCTGATGTTCCTGGTGTAAGACTGGCCTTCTGACCTGATTTATTTGATCTAAATGGTAAGTAATGAGTGAATGAAGGGTTGTACTGCACTGTGCTCAAGACCGTCATGTCTACACACGAGTTCTCAGTTTATTCGTTTTAATAACGATGATAATGAATTGGTGATTCAGCGTACGCACGTGAATGAGTAATGAACCGTTTCACCTTGTAGGGGTCGGCGGGATCGATCCAGGCCACCTGGAACATGTGCTTGATCTCCTCGGCGAGGCCGATGCGAGCCCCACTGTTAGCGGCGATGTAAACGCGGGGGATTCCCTCGGCTCGCGCGAACTCCGACGCCCGCAGGAACAGCAGGTCCTCCTGAGGCCCGAACGAGCCGATCTGATGCGTGATGTCATTACAGATCACGACGATGTCACGCCCCTCAGGGTACTCAGGGGTCTTCATCTTCATGCGGAACGCCACCATGCCCACCTGAACATATCACGTGAAGGTAGGGAGATATCCAGGTGCAGTTTTGGTGATCAGTGAGTTTGCACAATTTGGGATTTAGCATTCAGCATAGTCCGTGAACACAAAATATCCTTAATACAGAAAAGCAAAACCTGCCCAGCACTTCACAGCATGCTTCATAATCTCAGTCTGTGCAATACCTCGTTGTCTCCGGGCAGTCGGTTCATCTGCACGAGTCGGCCCTGAGGATCCAGCACCAGCTCGTTATACAGCAGAACATCTTTCGGGTACTTATCCCCAGGACCCCACAGCTTAAACAGAGCCTGAGACAGACAGTGACATTAGTTCTTATTTACCTGCTTTAAAAGCACAGTCTGGAACAACGCAGTCATATCTTACAGTGAAACACATCCCAAACGTACACACTCATTTCTACACGATTTTATTAGATACACGCTAACAGGTTATTCATTTCTCTGAAGCACAAAGCTGCACAGTTTAGTGTTTTCTTTGCTCTAATCACACACTTCAACTCATTTAAAGCTTAATAATTTGCTGGTAGAGTGTATTACAATGCCACGGCTATGCGTGTGTGTGTGTGTGTGTGTATGGGCTGAGACTGTGACACACACCTGGCGGAACATCTCGGGGAAGTCGTAGACGTACGTGGTGCCGAGGCTCTGGGCCTGGAAGCGCTTGGCCTGCAGCAGGTCTTTGGTGACGTACGGCGTGTTAATGAGCATGCCGTGCAGGGGGCCGTGCTTCTCTGTGTACGACTTGAACATGATCTGCCACACACATGGATTATCAGCTGTAGAAAACTGACATTTCATTTAAATAATGGTGTTATAGTTTTTATTTTCTCTTTTTGCTGTAAACTGGTAGCCGCATCAGTCATCGCCTTGCACAGGTCGAGGTGTGTGTGTGTGTGCATGTGTGTTTATACCTGGCCCGATGCTGTGTCTGTGACCTCCTCGTACAGGCTGATGTCGAGGTAGTAGCCGTTCTCGTTGGTGAGGAACAGGCGGATGGGGACGGTGCTGCCAGTCGGTGTGAGGCGGATGTTGATCTTGAGCTCAGCCTGCAGCACTCGGAGCTTCCACAGACGCCGGCCGTAACGCATCACCATGGAGCGCACCGACTCCTCGATCTGACAGCACACAGACAGGATATTTCTACCAGCCAATCAAAGCAGAGGAGGCGAGATTTGGTCTAACACTGCTGGTAAAAAAATAATACGCTTCATTCTTTCTAACTCGTGTGAAGCTATATATTTTGTGTTATCATTACTGGCCTCAGCCAATCAGGACACACTGTTTTGGAGAACTAATATTATTATTGGTATATATTATATATTATATATTTAATATTCGGATTAGTGTTTTAAACCTGAAACACAGATCTGACCTTAATGGGATCCATGATGACGGTGGGGACGAAGTTGAGGAAGATGTGGTTGCAGTCTGTGCGTGTGTGTGTGTTGCTGAAGGCCACCTCCAGCTCATCCATCGCCTCCAGGAGCAAACGCTCACCTTCGTTCTGAAGGTACTCAAACGATGCCTCCTGCATACACACACAGACACACATTTATTTATATTACATATATACACTATAAACATGTACATCAGTGATACATAGTATATGATCATATCATTTTTGGGTTTAAATTTCAGGTCTCATACGACAGAAACACACCATGTGATACTAAGGCCACTATTTGGCATGCAGTCGCTAAGGTGAACCATCAAGTGGATCTCCAGTGCTCAGGTAGTGACTGTTACCTTGGTGATGAGGTCGGAGTGGCGGATGATGGCTCTGATGAAGAAGCGGTAGTCGGTGACCTCAGTGCCCTCCTCGACGCGGGCAGCGCCCAGGTACAGGTGCATCTTGTGGTTGGCGCAGGGTACAGCGGTCAGGGCGAAGTTCCTCATGCGGTTCAGCTCCAGCTGGAAGGCCAGAGCCGGTTCTAGGTTCCGGTAGATCTGATCCTCCTGGAACTACACACACACACACACACACACACACACACACACACACACACACACAGTACCAGAAAGCCACAAGAGACTCAATACAACATGACACATGGGTGTTAAAAGTTTTGATAATTTTCAACTTCTACTTTTTTTTTTTTTTACCTCATCTCTGGCTCGGAATGTGAAAAATTTAGGAAATTCCCTCTATAAAAAATAATAAGAACATAAAAGTATAGCATCATTTCAAAGTAATATATATGAAAAAATTATTTAAAACAATTTACATTAATAATTCATAATAACAGAAATGTTGTTATAAATCTTTCAGAAAATAACACAACAAATATAAAAGAAAAAGTCATATATTGTTAAATAGGTCATTTTTATATATTTGCCTTAATTTAAAATATATATGGGTTCAAAACTATTCATGTAAAGTTGAAATTACGTCAGTTTTTCGGAGATACAAATCATTCACGTACTTTCTGTGCCACCAGGAAGGTGATTCTCCTGATTCCGTATTCGTACAGTACAGCTTTCTGTCAGAAAATAAATAAAAACACCAGGGCACTATTTCACACATTCATCATTACACGCCGTGCTGAGTTTCTGTGCCAGCGATCGGAAGGCGGAGAGAATAAAACCCTGTCAGACAGAGTCCCAGCTGCCTCTGGACAAAAGCATCTGTCTAATGAGTACCTTTAATGTAATGAACAATTAGTGACAGATAAAATAATATTGTTTATTTTGGGGTGGTGAAGTGAGAACTTGTGGGATTGAGGACAGAGGCAGGAAATACGAACTCACTTTAGACTGAGCGAAGTCGCTGAACGCCGTAACTAAAGCGTCGTCGTCCTCAGTGTCGGCTGATTGGATGGAGACGTTAATGATGTGGATGGGATTCTCCCTCATGTTCTGTCAACATCATTCAAAAGCATGATCCTCTTAATACATTTCACTGCGACCAACGCGCTGTGTTTGACTAGTGTGTGTGTGTGTGTGTGTGTGTGCGCGCGCGTGTGTTTACCTTAATGCTCTCTTCGTCATAAACAGTCTCAGAGAACAGTGTGCTCTCACACAGTGGGTCAGCGAAACAGGAAATGACCTCATCAAAACACCTGCACATGCAGAAAGACAAGGATCATGGCGGCTTCAGTCTCTACACAGCTACAGTAAAACATGACTACACAGCACCACCAGTGCAACCAAAACACACAAAGAACAGTGTGTACACACACACACACACACACACACACACACACACACACAAACGCTTTACCTTTTGAAGTCATCAAAGCACTGGAAGGCCACCATGGCTCCCATCCTCTGACAGGGAGGAGATAACGCCCCCTCCAGGAAGAGCTCACTGCCCTGACGCTGCATTGAATCAAACTGCCCCGACCCGCTCGCCGGCAACCTGTGTGTGTGCGTGTGTGTGTGTGTGCGTGTGTGTATGTGTATACACGTGTGTTTAGGGTGTGGGCGTTAGTTATGGAAAGAACAGCATGCTGATTGTACTGAAGCTGCTATAGATGACAGAACACAGAAGCTGTTTACATGGCAGACATGTTTCACACACCGCTACATATTTCTATTTACATCAATCCATTAATATTAATATATCATTATAATTAATACATAAGTGATTAATGGGAATTCTAATATAATAATGAATTAATTTGGCTTTCTTGACTGCAATTACATTCTTTTCAGTTCTCCAAACAACACACCCTCCTCTTACTGCTGCAGAATATTCATTTCTCACTTTGCTAAACATGATCCTGTTCACGCGCTGGATCTCACCACACTGATATACACGTTACGACTGCATTAATAAGTGGAGCTTATCAAGTCCCCAGCGCTCATTTTCATTTGTGCGCAGTTAAAAATATGATTCGGTTGTACAGTAATATGAAGGTTCCTCCTCAGCAAGCATCAAGCTGCCCGTGTCGACTGGGAGCTCAAACAATTCAGATCAAATCGCATCATTTAGATGAAAATCATAACTGCAGTACACACACAAGAAGGACATCAAACTGATTCAAAACTGGCTAACAAGGACAAAAAGCTATGATAGCCACAATATCACGACTGAATTATCACTCCATCCCCATAAACACCGCCAAACTGCTCAGAACGAATAAGCCTGAACAGAACTGAGTTTTACTGGACTGAAGAAAAAGCAGCACAGAGCACCCAGCATGCACTGGTGCACACAGCCAGGCAGCTGACTGGTTGGTAAGGAGGAGCTCGTACTCTACCTGTTCAGCGTGGGACTGCTCCCTCTGTAACGAGAGCATTCAGAGAGCAGCGTTAGTGAGAGTGTTCATCAGCCTCTAACCTTTACATGCCTGATGTGTCGGGGAAAAAGCTCCGGATTCTCACTGGGTTTAAAAGTCAAATAAGAAAAAGAGAGAAGCTAAAACTTTTATTGTCAGAAAGCGTTTGTCTACGTAAGACTAGGAAACTGTTATATATTTGTTATTTACTGTACGTTGCTGTGAAAACACCCGAGATTTTTATATACATTTTCTCTTAGATGTTGATTTGATGTCTTCTGCATTAACGATTCAGCAAGAACTACGAAAAAAATTTGAATTTCAGACAAAATCTGAGGTTCACAAAAATCAATTCATTAATTAATTATGACAAAATAATAATAATAATAAATAACTGGTGTTGTATTCAGGGTGTAGGCATTTTTATTGTGTCTGTATCGTAATTTAAGTTTTTAAGATCTCGCTGCCTCTTCAAGCAGATAAATCACTTCAGGCTGGATGAACAAGGCCACTACACCACCTAATAACACAATCAGAGGGTTAGCCCCGCTAGCACCGTTAGCATGGTGAGAGTAAGCAGTGTATTTATTGTGTCCTTACAACACACGAAGGAGGAAATTAATTTCAGCGTGGGGATAAAACACCAGCCAACTGAGAGTTTCAGCCCCGCTAGCACCGTTAGCGTGGAGAGAGTTAGCATAGAGGGTTCATTAGTAGCTTGAAGGAATAGAGAGGGATCATTACGTGGGTTTGGGAATGGAGCGACTCACTCTGATGTACGGCTCTCTTTTACCACAGGACACACACAAGAGACAAAGTCAAGTCTTTAAACACTTTTTAAATACATTTACAATTTTTACTGCCTTAAAAAGTCTAAACTAAGTTGTAGGCTTTATACTTATGCACCTTTAACCAGTTAATGGTAATATTTCTGCATTCCTACTTTAAAAGCGTTAAAGTGACTCGTCAACATTGCTGTTTGTGATCAATGACATTTACATCAATAAAGAATCGAGGTTTAAAGCAGATCGTCTAATATCAACTTTATTTACTTGTATTGATAAATTTATTTCATAATTGTATACGTCTGTATGTTCTGACTGTTCTATTATTTTCAGACTGAGCCAAAAGCTCATATATATGTTTTATAAAAAAATCTATATTGAGTGGCATGAAAATATTTGTAACATTACATAATTTTTGCCAAAAGACTTATTATTTGTATTATTTAGTCTGTCTGTCTCTATCTATTTTTTAATTAAATTAAATTAAATTTTTTATTAATTGCCCATTTAACCCATCAGGCACCACTGGAACTTAAGTGAAGCTAACGTTCATATATGAATGCAAATAGGTTTTACTAATATTTCTAAACATATATGAGTGTGGCTCATATGCTGACGTGCGTGCGCGCGCGTGTGTGTGTGTGTGTGTGTGTGTGTGTGTGTGTGTGGTGTTACCTGTTGGGGTGGGATGAAGGGAGCATGAACTGAAAGTGCACAGCACACGTGCCATCCTTCATCTGGTGGTGCTGCAGACTGTTCAGCTCGTAGGCTATATAACCCCTCCTCACATACACCTGCACACACACACCACACACACACACACACACACACACACACACACACCACACACCACATAACCTCATATAACCTTCTGACACACATAGCCACAACAAAGCTAATGTAATACAGCTAACCACATACACACACACACTACATATACAGCCTTATATAATCTGTTACAAACATATAATTATATGTTAGAAACTTGTTATATTAATAACACACCATGTAACCTCTGATAACCTGTAATTCTGTACAAATACAAATTAATAACACACTGACCAGAAGAGCAGAGAGAATGAAACAGTGTGTGTACCTCTAATGCGGCCATGCACACCACGCGGTTATTGTGGTAGAAGAAGCTGGGCAAAACATCAAAGATAGACGTCTCAGACAGGATGAGCTTCTGTGGGAGGACACACACACACACACACACACACACACACACACACACACGCCTATATAACAGCCTGTTTCACTATATTATTATTATTATTATTATGGTATGATAGCTATTTAAAAGTTCACCTTGAGGTTCTCGGGGCAGAACTGGTGGCCGTACATGTCTATAGCAGACAGGAAGATGGACTCCACCTGGTTGTGTCTCACTTCATACGAGGGCAAATGGGACGCAATCAGTGCCTGGGAATGAAAAACACACTCCTCACACTATAAACACTTCACACAAGTACACAACACACAGCTACACATGATACACAGTGTAGGATATGAACACACACACACACACTTTCGAGTGCAACACAATACTATAAATCTAACAAGCATATTAGCAAAAATATTAAACACTATACAGAATCACACAATACACTATAAGCCTTAATACTGTACACTACGTCTCACTTATGTGGCTAACAGCAGCACATAGATTCACCCTGAGTGGTAAATAAGAACAGCACTGAACGGCGTAACAGGTCAAAGGTCAGAGGCTGTGACTTGTCTACTTACCTGTCTGGCACACAGCGCGACCTTCGAGTTCTCCATCTTACTGAGCTGCGTGAACTCGTTCAGGACGACCACCACGTCGTCCGTTAGCATCGGGTCCCGCCCACACAGCTGATCCTGCCAATCACAACACACCCAGTGTTCTTACTGAGAGAAGGTGAAACACGAAGCATTACTATAACACATAATGCAGACTTATTAAGTCACCATCAGGTGCTAATCATTAACGTCTCCTAATGACACACTGTATGAGGAGAGCACATGAAAGTGTGTTACCATGTGTATGAAATATATGGCATCATAATTTGTTTAAAAAAAAAAAAAAAAAAAAGACGCAAATACAGTGTGAATGAGATATTTTGGTTTTATATGAGAAGCACAAGGATTAGTGTCAGTCTTAAATAACGTATTCTTGTATAATGAGAATCAGTTGTCTTTAGTATTTGGCTTACTATGAGCATGGAGACGAGGACGTTCTTCTTGGAGACCTGAGCATGGGAGAAGATGTGTTCCAGCACAGGGGTCATGTCAGGCTTGTACTGCTCTCGCAGGTTTATCACACACTTATCATACGTGCCTGAGACGCAGAGATAAGGAGAGGAATGTGTGTGAGTGACTTACATATAAAAAATAGGGAAACTTAACAATGTCAATAACAAAGACAGATTAAGGAGCTAAACTGCAAAATGAAAGCACTAACGTGACTAACCATGCAGGATGTCTGTGAGTTCACTGAAGCGGAGTAAATTCAGAGAGGAAACTGGAGATTGGGGTGATTTTTAGGTGTGTGTGTGTGTGTGTGTGTGTGTGTGTGTGTGTGTGTGTGTGTTACCCTGCTGGAACTCTATCTCCACCTGCAGGTAACGCCGCAGCAGGTCCAACACTACAGCCTTCATATAGCCTCGAATACCACTGCGATACCTGCACAAACACACACATACAAATAAAAACACTTAAATACTGAACCTAATGGAGAGAGTTCACATGGGGATTAAGCCAATTTTGGCATAAATTAGTTCATTTTATTTTCCACAGGCAGATTAAGATGCACCACTTCCTGAAGTGCTCCAGTAACCAGTAAAACTCAATCCTGAAGAAGTACTTTATTGTCTAAGAAGCACCACCTCAGCCCTTGTAACTGTGACTCAGGGATGAAACGTTACTCTGAGTGCCTCACTACACAGAAAAACACTGTAATACTACAGTAACCCTGAGATATAATCTGTCACTCACACTACTGCAGGCAGAGAAAGGCAGAGTTAACTCGGCGTGACTCTCACCTCTGCACCAGCTGCACGATGCTCTGAGTGTTCATGAAGAAAACCTCGCGGTCTGCTTTCCTCTGCAGTGTGGCTGCATGACTGTCCAGGATATTCGCAATCTAAAGCAAAGCAAACATACACCACGTGTGCAGACATCATGCTGCAAAACACGGCAAAAATAATCTTTTTTTTATTTTTTTTATTTTGATGTGCCAGATACTCACCCTCTGGCTGGGGAACTGGCAGAGAACAGAGGTGATGTTGCTGGCGTACTGGGCCATGACCTTGCGGATGACCTTCTCCACTGTGATGGGGATACGACCTGAGACGCTGGTCATGATGTCCTGCAGCTCCAGCAGGGGGAGCGACGGGTCACGCAGAGTCCGCATCAGAGAGTCCACCCACTTATTCAGCTGAACAAAGAGAGGAGTGAGAGTGTACGATTACCATGTGAACAGGACAATAAAAATAATAAAAAGTGTCACGTTTCTATTCATTATGAGAGATGTGTCCATTTACATGCCCCTGTGTAAAGGAGAGATAATGTAAGAGTTCTCGTTCATGAGCGCTTCATTGTGGGGGAAAGTGTACAGAGACTAACTGAAGACTCGCCCAAAAATCATAATATGATTATGAGTGTGATAAAGCTTTTAGAGGCTAGTTGGTGCTATGCTATGCTAATGTCAGTAAACAGAGTGTGTGCGCGTGTGCGTGTGTGTGTGTGCGCGTGTGTGTGTGCGCGTGTGTGTCTCACTCTGCTGCTAAAGTAGGGCTCAGAGAGGCAGTATCCGTCCATGACCTTCATCAGGTTCTCCAGCACGCTGTGGAAGACCTGGTGCAGTTTCTCCCCCACAATGGGCAGCGGCTCCTGCGGAGGTAATGGCAGCGTGTTCAGCTGCACCTGCAGAAATACACAATAACACAATTACACATAATACACAATCGATACACAATCAATACACAGTCAAGGATGTGGAGAACCTGAAATTAAAACCACTCATTTAAGAGTGACTTACTGTATTGTAGTGTTTATTTATAACTTATTGTATTATTTACACATACAACAGCTCAGTGTGTTTAATAATATGGACATAAAGGAGGTTTAGCTGAGAAGAACAGCGCTGTGATTGTGTTACCGGGTAAACGGTGCTCGGGTCGTCCAGGGCGATATGAGCCACCACACAGCCGGGCTCTAACACGGCTCCAGGTCGCTTAACAAAGTGAACACAGCCTGATTCCTGCACGCTCAGCGCCATCACCATTTTCATCACCTACACACACATTATTATTAAAAATATGCAAATACAAACCATTTGTTTATGATAATAACATGAACACAACATGAATATAAATCCGTTGGATAATAAGACAAAAACCCCATCGGCTGCTTGTTATAATGCAGAACGTTTGCTCTAAATCTTTAAACCTCTCCACAGTCGGTTTAACGTTTCTACACTTTCTTCTGTAAATGTCTTCAGCAGAAGCAGCACTGCTGTTTTTATTCACCTCGATCTCAGCGTACGGATATCCTGCCATCACGTGCCCTCCATCCTCCACCACGTACTGCAGCAGTTTACCAGCGGAGGGTGAACGCAGCACCGTGGGGTCTCGCTCCTTCTCAAACACACACGTCTTATTGCCCACGGTGATCCGGTAACTACAGAGACGAATCAAACGTAAAGAATCAGAAAAATCAGAAACTCTTTCTGTGTCCTGTAAAAGTGGCTTGCAAATGTACACATACCCTGAGTGGACAATTATTATACAGTTTATTTAGCACAGTGAGTCAGCGCTAGATGGAATAAAACTGTACAGGAGAGTAGGAAATCTGTAGGAAGTACTAATTAAGAGGAAGAGGTTATGAGACAGGAAGTGTAACCTGTCGACTTCCTCCTTCATGTAGGTGGTGTAGCTGCTGCCGCTGTAGGAGAGGAGCAGGCCGCCGTCGCTCAGCCTGTGTACGTCGATCTCAATGTCCGAGCCGTTCATTATGATCACGTAGGTGGTGGGAGACTGACGGGCCACCTAAAAAACACACACACACACACACACACACACACACACACACACACACACACACAATGAACATTATGAACACTTTAAAGATGACATTTTTGATTAGAATGAATAGTGGCACTTCTCAAAGTGTGTTAAATTACAAAGAAACCCTTATGAGGATTTATAAAATGCTTACTAAGTGCTGTTGCCTAATTACAATTAGACAAGATGAGTTACGAATACAGGCTTCATGAGAAATACTAATGAAGAGAAACCTTTAGAGCTTAGAATCTCGTTACCTTGAGACAGTATTTGATCCCTTCGTAGATCAGATCCACTTCCACGGTGTTCACCAGACTGGCAGCAGGTAACACCTGACCTCTAAAACATGCAGAAATAACATTAGCAGCCTTTAATCTAGAGATCAGATTTAAAAATTATGTATATTTATTGTATGGCTAAATAAAATGAGTTTTGCTAACTAAATCTGATCTTAATATGTAATTCATCATGTTTAATGTAAAATAACCGGCTCACCTCTCGAGAGAGTGCAGAAAGTCAGACATGCTTTTCCTGAAACTGGCATCGGCTACGTTCAGAGCTCCACACACCACCCCCAGCATGGTGTCCGGCCTCTCTGCCTGCACAGCGCACACACACACACACACACACACACACACAATTTAGTATTTAAAAAGAATTCAGACATGTGTGTATACATGCTGCATGTTAATCCATTAGCCAGCACCAGAGCCGACCTCATGCCTGCGGTTGCTGCTCCAGTCAGACTCGTACCTGCACTTTCTCAGCGATCAGGTGGTCCAGCCAGCCCGTGTCGATGTCATTGCTCCTGAAGCTCTCCGTCTCCAGCAGCTTTATCAGATACTCCACTGTGGTCCTGAAATCTCCCCGGATAGACAGCTCCTTCATGGCCACCACCATGTTACTGCACACAGAAACGCATTCCATTATAAACACTTACTCACTAAACAAATTACGCACAATGCACATGCAGATTCACTCAATACAGAACGAGACCAACCAATTATTTTATGCATTTTTACTATTATACAAAATAGTATTTTTTAAAAGAACAGTCAAACATTGTCTCCATTGTAGCACATTCTCAAAAAGGCAGTTCTGTGTTATTATGACTGCAGAATCAACAAGACCCAAACAAGGTTTTATGACAAATAACATTTTATGGAAACATACTAGAATATTTTGTTTTCAGAAATTGGATTATTGCCTAAAAATTACAGTTTTCTAAGAGAGCATTATTTACTTTAACACAAAGAAAGTGTATTAAACAATAATCACTGACAAGTCCTGAAGACAGACAAAGTGGAATAGCATTAGCTGTAGCGTGATCTGGAGCAGTAATAATGTGATGCGAGTGCTGATACTGACGAGATGGCCTCCTCTCGGTTCTCTCCCCAGGAGAAACAGTGTCCGAACTGCGAGTCGGCGAACTCGTGCAGCCCCCCTGTGGCCCCCACGCTGAAGTAACCCCACACGTTCTTACTGCTGCGGAAATTCAGCTCCTGCACCGTGCCCGAGCTCGGCTTAAAGCCCTGCACGAGACAAACACGCGCATATGTCATCCCCGTAATTTAAAAACTATGGGTTTAAATCTGCTGAATCTCATCCTCACTCACTTCATCCGGGTTCTCGCTGGTGATGCGAGCGGCGATGACGTGTCCTCGAGGACAGGGGACACACTCCGGATCCTCAAAATTAATGGGAGCATCATCCCACGGAGACTCTCCATACAGCACACGGATTTCCTTCATCCTGTGCAGAGGAATCCCCATCGCTATCTACAGAAATGAACAAAATATAAACACACGGTATTATAAAAGCAAAAAAACAGGTGTGACTGCGTAAAGGGATGCATGCTGTATGTAAGGTGTTCAGTACCTGTAGTTGTGCAGCTGGGAGATTAACGTCTGCAATCATCTCTGTGCACGGATGCTCCACCTGCAGCCTGGGGTTTAGCTCCAGGAAGTGGAAACTGCCGTCCTCTGAAGACAGGTACTCTACTGTTCCAGCGCTCACATAGCCCACCATCTTAGCCATGCGCACCGCATACTGCGTATAAACAAACAAACAAACTAATTTCACAAAACTTTTACCCGACATGTGCCCAAAATCCATCAGGAAAAATTCCACCCCCTCAACTTAGTACTGCTAGAGATTTTAAACACTGACCCTCTCCATCTGCTGGAAGGTGGAGGCTGAGGCGATGGTGGCCGGAGCCTCCTCGATGATCTTCTGGTGGCGGCGCTGGATGGAGCAGTCCCGTCCGAACAGAGAGATGGCGTTTCCGTACTCGTCTGCCAGGATCTGCACCTCCTGATGGCGTGCGTGCTGAGCGAGCTGCATGATGAAGATGGGTGAGCCGGGCACCTCCACCTGGACCTGATCAAATATCATACACAATTTCTTTACATTTAAAAGGAAACATAGGAATCTGTGAAACTGTGGCTGATTAAAAATACTGCATTGCACAGATTTAGAGCATGATGTATAACTTCGAGACAGTTAACCCACAGTAGCAACGATGTACTGCACCGAGTCGACGGCTTCCAGCTACAGCAGCCTTCCACTCAATAATTTACACAATGTCTCCATCTAGAACATCCATCTCTAACACTGATGTATCTACCTGTGTACCTGCATGTGTGTGTGTGTGTGTGTGTGTGTGTGTGTGTATATACCTGTCTGAAAAAGCTGGGGAAATCTTCAGCACTGTCCACTTTCCTGATTCCTTTCCCTCCTCCGCCCTCTGACGCCTTGATCACTACAGGATAGCCAATCTTCTCTGCACCCTACAGTCTCACACACACACACACACACACCAAACATATAACACAGCTACAACTGTAACAATCCCAGATCCAGTCTCACACACCTCACGTGAATAAAACAGATTATTAGTCGAAATGGTGATTATTAACGTCGCTGATGAGTTAAGGTCTGAAATGTGAGTAAAATGTGCATTGAATAACGTGAACTGATTGCCGTATTTACAGCGAGGCCTTCGTCCACATCTCTAACGCAGCCTTTGGCGTAGAGCTCCGGCGGGACGCTGATCACATGACCCAGTCTCTGTTCTTCCTCTCCCCACACTACCTTCAGTCCTGGACAGAGAGAATAACGAGAAATGGAGCAGCAGCATGATACGGTACAACTTAACATCCCATTATCTGACATTAAGTGCTACACCACCACACTGTATTAGGTTCGGAAATCTGCTAGAACATTGATTCACAAAGAATATTTATCACCAAAAGAATCATTCTTAGCCTTCAGTAGCATTTAAGAACAGTCTGAGACACTCAGATTTCCAGTGACTTGCTGAATTTTAGTATTTCTGATGTCCTTATTGCAGAATATCACCAACATTAAGAGCCTACAAGAAACCCAGACTCTGAAACACAAGGCCTAAATTGTGTCCATTGTCATGGAGAAAACACACAAACACACACACACACACACACACACACACACACACACACACACACTATGCCCATTATTTCACAACATGTGGATAAACATAATTTTATATCTGAGAAAAGAGAAAACCAGTTATTGTTCTGGTGCACGGATTCAAAAGCGAGGAGAAACCTCACTTGCATGAGTGTGTGTGTGTCAGAAAAGAGTCAGAGAAAGAAAAGAAGGCAGTAGTAAAGAGGAAGACATTACCAGATCCAGACCAGGGTAAAGTGGGGATTCCTGCAGTCTGAGCTACAATGGAAGACGCCACTTTATCTCCCAGAGCCCACATGGCTTTACTGGACGGCCCTGGACAAGCACCCATACGAATATTACAAATATAAAATATTACAGTGTGACAGTATAACAGTATAATATAACAGTATAATATAACAGTATAATATTTTGGGAAATGGTTTTACTGGACAGTACTGAAGCACATACACACACACTTGTTAAGCTATTAAGATGAAAACAAAGAAAGAAAACAGCTACAAAGGAAAGAGGCATTTATTTCTGGAGTTGCACCTAAAAATGAAATTCCCGCTTTATGGAGCAGCTCCGGCAGCTTTGGGTTTTCCGACGCGTGACCCCAACCTGCCCACACGGCCTAAAGACAGGAGAGCAGCATCACTCTTACCATCATCATCATCATCATCATCATCATCCATCAGCTCCTTATGAGGGTTTCAGTAATTCAGTGCTTATCAGTAATTATAATAATTATTGATTATTTTTATTTGTATGGTTTCGGAAGCCTGAGTGTCTGTTTGGGAATTACGGGCAGTTTGTTACCTGTACTGGAATTCTCTTGGCGATGTCCACGATCATCTCCACGTTGGCGTAGTTATTGTTGTTCGGCCCACCAGGAACCGGCACGTAGTGATCCGCCATTTTAATGTACTCTGAAATACAATACACTAATAACATGTACACTCTGAAACAAGAGACTGTCATGGCTTTCAGTAGAGGAACAGGAAGGTGAAGTGGACCAAAGCGTGGTGTCTGACCCGCGTTAGCTTTCAGATCCTCAGGCGTGACCATCACCACGAAGCGGATGGTTCTCTCGTTGCGGAACATTTCGTAGGACCAGCGGCGAATAGAGCGCATGCATTTCACTGCTGCGATGCCGTTATTGGCGATCAGCACCTGAACGCAGACGAACACGGACAGTTATCACGTTACAGGGGCCTGATCAGGACAGCTGCGTGTGAAGACGTAGAACACACACACACACACACACACGCACACACACACACACACACACCTTTTCTATGATGCGGGTTCCTCCGAATCGCTTGACGAACTCGGCCGGAGAGGCCACAGTGAAATCTCGAGGAACGTCCATCCTTCTCTGCTCTCGACCTTTCTTCATCAGGTGAAGACCAGACATGCTCGGCCTGCAACACACACACACACACACACACACACACACACACACACACTTTACAGATTAATAATATTAAAAATTACTCACTTTTACGTCTCTAGCTTCTGTCTATATATCGTTATATAGCTCTGTCTATCATTTTCTACCTATCCATCTTTCCCTATACCCATCCATCCGATTCGTCCATCTATCCAGTGTATGCGCCCATCCATCTGATCCACCTATTCATTCATCTTAATATCCATCCATCCACCACTATATATTTATACCTTTCAATCTCTTCATCCATCTATTCATTTATCTAGTCAGATATTTATATAGAGAAACACACATTTCTATTTCCATCACTTATTTTTTTTATGTACATATCAATCACTCCATCATTAATCCAACAAGTTTAATAACTTTATCCAACTGCAGCACTAGTGTTACGGTGCTCTGGATTTTATTTATATATCTCTCCATTAATTCATCCCTCCATCTATCTATTCATTTCTCTGTGTCTGGGAGAAAAGTATTAGACACATACAGATAACTAACACATGTACTATACTGAACTGTACACACACAAACACAATCAAAACAAGTGTTATATAAAGTAAACACTGACTAAAACAGGCCCTTAAAACTACCAAAACTTCTTACACACCCTCACAGCTGTTTTACACACACACACACACACACACACACACACACTTCTGTACATACCCAGTAAACAATCCATCACACCGATGTAACACACACACTAATGTAAGTTGTTTTTAGTGCTGTACTCTGCTCTCTCCCGTCAAACTGAAAGTCACATGACCTTCAGCAGCCAATTACAGCTGAGTATCTAATCAGAGGGGTGGGGTTTAGGCTTTTCTCAGAATCTGGACTTTATAACACACGGCCTTTCCTGCTTTAATGCTGTAACCGGGTTTAAGATGTTTTATCACATTATTAAAGAAGTCTCTTTTATTCATACTGTATAAATACACTATACAGAGCGTCCTTTCATCCATTATCTACATATTTGTCTATCCATCTACAGTTAAGTGCAAAAGTTTGCATCCTCTTAGAACAAACATAAAAAATTCAGTTATTCACTATTACAAGTTAAAGAAGTCATCAAAATCAAGTCTTCCTTTCTGAATGTGGCAACTATCTTGCAATAATTTTGCACACATTTTACTTTGCCCCCCTTTCAAAACCCATTGGAGGGGTAAACTTTTGCACTTACCTGTACATATCAGACCACCAATATATTTACACACCTGTCTATCATTTACTCTCGAGTACGAGCTGATGAATAATCAGGAAAACACAAAACTGTAGAACTTACAGCAGTACCATGAGTGTGTGAGTGTGTAGTGCAATGTGCTCAATGTCTGCTGTCAAAACCAGCTGTTAGAAACACACACACACACACACACACACACACACACACACACACACACACACACACACACACACAGTGTATTCGCTCGTCTGGTACCCGCCGTTCTGCATCGTCTGTCATCAAACAAACGAAAGAAGAAAAACGACGGTCTATTCTTCTCTCTCTCTCTCTCTCTCTCTCTCTCTCTTCCAATTTTTCCATGTTTATTTTTCACTAACTTCCTTTCTTCTTTATCTCTCTGTTCTCTCCATGTTCTCTTTCTCTCTCCTCCCCTTTCTTCCTATCTTTTTTCCTTTTTCACTCCCTTCCTTCTCTCTTGACATATTCTCTTTCTCTCCCTCTCTTTCTCTCCCTCTCAATCCCTGCCAGAAAAAAAAAAGACTCCAACATGAGAAGTGTGTAAATGGTGTGTAGAAGGAAAACAAGCAAACAATGCATTGTGTGTGTGTGTGTGTGTGTGTGTGTGTGTGTGTTCTGTATCAGGTGTGGTTATTTTAGAGAGTATTTGTGGGTCGTACTGACAGGAGAAATCACTCTTTAAACTCAAACGCACTTTAAACAGACCTGCTCGCCTCTGTGACTCTGCTCATTTCTCACCTTCCAGCCCATGCGAGTTGGTTTCCATGGTGATTCTGATAAAGTGGCATACGGAGTGTGTTCTTTCCTGATTAGTCGTCCTTTATCAACCAGCGAACAAAAGCCTCGAGCGCCCAGGTCTGGTATTAATAAATCCAGTGCAGGAGAGCTGATCTGAGATCAGATTCCCCACATTAACACTTATCCAACTCAGCTCAACACACACACACACACACACGCACACACACACACACACGCACACACACACACACACACACACGGGCAATGCTGAATACCTGCCGAGATTCTTTCCACAGTTCAGATAAACAAATAAAACTAACTTAATGTTTCCCTTCTCTGACTGTGTGCTTGCTCAGAGCTGCATATCAGTCTATAACGCTGCATAAGGACCTTACAACACACACACACACACACACACACACACACACACACACACACACACACACACACACACAGTGTTTCTGAAACGCATTAGTTTTGCCATGTTTGTGTGTGTGAGAGTCAATGTCAGAGAGGAGAGCTTCCATTAATAGCACACAGAGACATGTGGCATGCAGCAAGAACACACACACACACACACACACACACACACACACACACACACACACACACACACACACAGAGGGCATGAAACATTCACGTGACCATAACTTTACAGCTGTGATTTATTCCCACTGAGAACACTGCTGATACTGAACAAACACCACAACAGGAAAAGCTACAACACTTTTAAGAAGCTAAAGGTGTTTAATATTCAGATGAAGTTATAATTATAATTACTACGCCGATCTGTGTATGTTATACGCCTCAGCGTGTGTGTTACAGTAAAACACTGAGTGACGAGGTGATGTGAGGAAGCGGACTTACTGTTAACATCCTAACGCTGATTGTTTTCCTACAACAGCACGTCCCCAAGTGTTTTATTCCTCTAACACAACTTTACAGTTAATGTTCAGTGAAACAAGTCAGTTCCTGTTCTCGCTTACGTTACAGCAGCTATAAACAGTCGTTCCCTCATCAGCCTCATCCTTTATTCTCTCTCCTGAATTTAATAAAACTCAGCCTGTCATGTTAGTGAGAAACCGCAAAGAAGCGTAAACTCCTCTCTCCTGAAGACGTCAGAAAACTTAACGTTCCAGCTTTACCTCTGACTGTTACAAAGCGCTGACACTGGAGACTCCTTCCATCAATGTTCATGTTTAAAATCTGTTTATTATTACACATAGATTACGCAGTGCGTCTATTGGACACCTCCCTGTGAGCAAATGAGCTGTTGCTATAGAAACGATAACGAGTTAATTATTATAATCCTGCGCTACTCTCAGAGCTGCTGTTAGAGAAGATTAATCAACACCTTCTGACCAATCAGAATCCAGAACTGTGGGATAAATTACAGTAAAATTCTCTGAATAATATTTTCTGGACTTCCATTGTTTCCTAAAACAGCTCCACTGATGTGTTGGTGCTGTTTTACTGAACCCTCAGAGAAATTAATTATCATGAACACACACACACACTGTGCATCCTGAAGACACACTGAAGTACTGAATATGATTTTTCTACTACGTTACATCAAAACATTAAATAATTACAAATACATACATAAAAGTAATGCTGTGAGAACTGTAAGTGTTTTGCCTGAGCATAACGAGTACGAGTGATATGATTGGTCGGTTTAGTACCATGTGAGTGAAACTGTACGTCTTCCCTGAGCTTCTGATCCTGACTCCTACCTCATGCGTGTGGATTGGGACGCGCCCGTGTCCTGTAAGGTGGCCTCAGGTGCGTCACTCCCTCCTCTGATGTGGGATTTGGCCGAAGTGGAAGCCTCATCATCGGACGAGTTGTCTTCTGACGCACCCAGGATGAACTTGAGCTTCTCCCGAGCTTCTTCGACTGACCTGAATCTGAGCCCTGACGACTCACAGGAAGTGGGCGGAGGTCCTGCATGATCTGATTGTCTGGATGCTTGGTCAGATGGATTGTGGGTAACAGCTTGAGGGTTTTCTTTATTCTCAGATGATGGAGACTGTGACCTGTGATCCATCTGTGCAGATCTGATGAAGCTTCAATGAGCCTTTATCTTCCACGAGGATCAGGAGACTTTATTCATCATCCCAGAGACCTGGAAGAGGAAATACACACCAGCAGATACGATTATTGTCGAATAAATTTGTAAATTATTGTAGGATAAATACAGCAAAAAGACCTCTAAACTGTTCTTCTCTAAGAGTCTTTGAAACAGTGGGAACACTAAAAAATAGTGCACTATGTAGTGAACAAGTGTAGTTTAGGACATGGCTTGCTGATAAGTGAGTGTGTGTGTGTGTGTGTGTGTGATTTGGGTGAAGGGTCACTCTGCTATCTTTAGGAAACACTAAACTACACCACCTCATGAAACTAAACACCGCATTAATGTTCACCCTTATCACAAAACACACCTATAAATCTTTCTCATTTTAATGCGTTCATTTAAAACACATGACGTTTATTTATTATTTAATGTAAAACATCACTGTGACTGAATCCCCTCAGAGCTGCCTAACATTAGCTAACTCCATTAGCCTGCATGCTAACACAGAGCTGCAGAAACACTGCCCTCGAGCCAAACTCCGAGTTTCTGGGTTTTAGCGGAAGCTAAAGCTAAAATAATATTAAAGTACAATCAAAAAAGTGAAACAAACAGTTAAACCCTGCTGACTGATAAGCAGATGCTGGTTATTTAGTCAAAGTAAACAACAAAATGAGTTTATTTCAGCCACTGTAATCTCTAACTATTAGCATATTATCACATATCAGTAACACATTCACCTGATGCTCGGTGTGAAGCTCAGAAACTCACAGTGTTTCCAGTGTAGAGAAAACAAACAGTTCAAACTCCCTGCATCCTGAGAGAAACACAGCTACAGGGCCGCGTCCCAAATCACTCGCCCTCACTGTACAGGGGCGCGTCCCAAATCACTCACCCTCAGTGTACAGGGCCGCGTCCCAAATCACTCACCCTCAGTGTACAGGGCCGCGTCCCAAATCACTTTCCCTCAGTGTACAGGGCCGCGTCCCAAATCACTCACCCTCACTGTATACGGCCGCGTCCCAAATCACTTTCCCTCACTGTACAGGGCCGCGTCCCAAATCACTTTCCCTCACTGTACAGAACCACGTGTTATATTTCAGTTATCCTCACTTTAGTGTGCTGTGTTTTATTTCACTAACAGTGTGCTGTGTTTTATTTCACTAACAGTGGGCTGTGTTTTATTTCACTAACAGTG
>CM074939.1:659662-690882 GCA_037576815.1 Pangasius larnaudii | reverse complement strand
CACACACACACACACACACACACACACACACACACTCACACACTGAATTTAACATGACAATGAGAGGTAGATTTCTTGTCAATTTAAGCAGTTTATTATTTTAATCTTAATTCAAAGCACGTTTGAGTCTTCTGCTTTCAGCACTGACCAAAAACTTCACAATCTGGAGTTTTAGAATGTCTAGAATTTACAGTTTCAAATGTGTAAAATATGGAAACATGAGCCAGATGAATTTTGCCCCTCAGGCTGTTCTTTAAGGCACTGTATGTTTTTATTAGTCTCAGTACAATCAGTAATTATACCACATCATACACTGTGTGTTTCCAGATCTTTCACCACACCAACACACTCAACACTGACACGTTACAATACGCTATTAGCCTCTATCTGTCCTTTTCTATTCTGTGCTTTACTGATATCAGGCTTTAACGTCTTTAGCTTAACGTCTTTAGCACGTTTAGCGGTTTGTGTTTCTTCTCTGTTTAAATGTGTTTCGTTTGAGATGCGTTTTAACATGCTAAAGACAAAACCAAAATAAAATGTGAGTGAAGTCAAGAGAGGAAAATCTGACCTGCTGTCTGGGTGGGAGGGGCATACTCTCACTCTCTCCTGTCAATCACAGAGACAGTAGCCAATCGTGGGCATCTGTGAGCTGATGTATGTGGAAGAGGGTAGATAACGTTCTCCTGTGAGTGTGTTACGCTGCGATGTGATGCAGAATGAGCAGCTGGTATCTGTCCTGTGATGGGGAGAGCTGGCTGCTGTCATACACACATCTGTTTAAATACTCTGTTAAATACACAGCAGTGAAAAACATGGTGATTCATTCATCCTCAAAACTCAAGCGTAACCTGCATTGTTCAGCATCTTTGGGATTTAAATTTTTTTAAATATGATTTATTACTGTACTCATACTGTACTCCATTTATGCAACGTTGCACTTGTAGTCACACCCCTGAGTGCTAACTTCACTAACTGAAAAACACATTTTCTGCTTTCGAAAAATATAATTTATTACTTTACTGTAGATGTTTTATGTAATATTGCACTTGATGTACATCATACATCCACTGAGTAACTATTAAAACCTTAAATTACCTAAAATCTCAATGTCTTTTTTTAATGATTTTTAGGAATATGATTTATTACTGTACTTATACTATACATCAATTGTGTAATATTGCATATCCCACTAGGTACCACAGCTTTCAAGTTAAAATCTACATTACTGGATTATTTTTTTCCCTGATGATTCATTACTGTGCTTTTACTGTAAGACTTTTGTGTGATATTGCACTGCAGTAAGTCACACACTGCATTGTACTGTGTCCCTACTGCATGTGTAGTCTAACACTACAGTACATCAGATATGCTGAAAGGTAGACGCTGTAGTGTTACACAATTACACAACTCTGTAAGAACGTTAGCTAACTGTACAAGTCTGACTACCTGAGAAACAGAAGATATTTCTGAAATGTCTGTAAAAAGCCTCTAAAGCAGTACAACAGGCATGTGGGTCAAGCTCTTAATCAATGATGTCATTCAGATGTGCGCTGCAGTTGCTCAGCGAGTTTCATTTTCCTTTCAGAGTCACGTGATTAACAGGAACTCGCTTCCTGATCATGTGATCGTGATCTGCATACGTCACTATTGTTTATCACAAGCTATCCGAATACATTTTAAATGAACGTGTTAATCACTGCGTCTACAAATCTCTTATTTAGTAGTGAGATGTGATGTTCACATGTCTTAAAGTTTCTTAAAGTTAAAAAACACAGTAAATCCGCCGTTTAATTTATAAGTCATTTATGCGTTCCTTATACTTTCCTCTTGTGTACAGTGATGATTTTTCTTAACAACACCATTTTATTATTCTTTATTCTTAATCATGTCTTATTTTAGTGTCAGAGGTAAGAATTCAGCGTGGAAATGTTCACGCAGCAAACATGGACATAATTCAGTGTTATTCAAAGCCTGTGTTAAAGCGCCACCTAGTGTTAGTGCTAATTAATTACACTTCATCAGTTAATTACACTTTATCACCTGAATCAGGTGTTAGCGAAGTTTTTTTTATTATTATTTTTTTTACTAAGATAAATGTATTTTGGATTAAAAAAATACTGGAGGAATTTCAGGATTGTATAAACAGAAACTTCTCTGATTTTCTTTGGAAAGTTTTTGGTGGATGCAGTATGTTTTAACCCTGAACACTGACTCCTATGGGGAATTTAGGCATTTTATACTATTTGAGCCATTTATACAGTCAGTTCTGCATCTTACCACCACCACTGCTCAGGAGGAATATAAATTATTATTATTATTATTATTATTATTATTATTATTATTATTATTATTATTATTATTATTATTATTATTATTATTATGCACAAAATAATTAAGCTCTTTTTAGATATAGATTTAGACACTGACAGGAGATGGCGTCACTTCCCAGTTCCGCTCAGCAACTGATGACGTATTTAATCCTGAATCCTGATTGGTCAGAAATGCTGATTATTGAAATTTCCCTCTCTGAAGTTTACCTCGGCTTTTCCTACAGCATTCACGCCGTAAATTATTAATTTATTTTTTTCCTTTGGTTAAAGTTTTCGCTGAGAGATGGACCACCCCTGTGTTATCCTAAAACTCTCTGACTTTTCTCACTTTGTGTTTCATTTTTCATCACCAGGTGAGCTGTGTGTCTTCACACACACTTCCACTTAATGACGCTAAGCTACATTACAGCAATGAGCTTGTTCGAGTTTGTGCTACATTACATCCCTGTTCCTTTAACACACGAGGATGTAGTGAAGTGTAGTAAAGTACTGATGTTTGGCATCAGGAAATGTCATTCTGAGTGAAAATAAAGTGCTATAATGCAACTTAATTCAGCTAATTAGTTAATGATATGCAGTGATAAACCTGAGGAACATCATTTGGTGTAGCAGAATTCTCTGAGTTAGAGGAAAATTACAAAATAACACACAGCTGACTGCAGAAAACAGGCTGAGAAAATGAGAAAAGTTTATATTGCCGTGTTTTACAGATGCTTTTGACATTTCAGGAAGACAGCTAGAGTTTAATTTCCCATCGCTCTTCTTACTAACTCTTCCTACAGCTTAACTGTTAATGTTTGCGGGTCTCTCAGTTCAAACATAGCTTTGTTATTCAGATGACACAGTTCCTATAGGCCATGCAGGCTTATGGTGTGAAATTGTTAAAGAAGAACATCTAACCAGTTAAATTAGGACACAATACTGTTTCAGAAGAAACCGACAAATCACACAAATTGCTTAGTTAAGATTTCTTTTAAATCTGTTAGGAGAGGTGTTACTGGTTGCGGTGGCATTTAAAAGTAAGGATTTTAACAGAGGAAATATCCAGAATGGTCCACTGCCTCATCAGATTTTTATTGAATCATTTCATTCACACACAAATCTACAGCCAAAGCCTTCAGATTTCAACTGAAGATAAAAAAGGAAACCATTTTGTTACGCATGTTGTTAGAGTTAAATGAATTAGTTTTAGCATTGCACCATGCTTTCCTCAACAAAAAGCTGCATTTGTGTTCTTCAGCTCTCGGATGAGTCCGAGCTCCAGTGTGACGGCGCACTGCAGTGTCAACTCTAACTGAAATGCATTTCATCTTCTCATCTCCTCAGTGAACGAGTGTCGGGGAAAGACACGGCCTGGGGTCCGTTTCAGAGATGGTGAGCTCTTTATTGAACTAGCCTGCTACACCCCGGGCAGGAAAGCCACAGAAACACCACAGATTTACAGCGGCAATGCTGATTAATGTGAAGGATTGGGTTCTGCGCTGATTTAATGTATTTAATGTGATTACAGAGTGAATATGGACTGAAAGCATCACTGGAGCTGTCGTGGCTGTTATTTCCCTCACCGTCTCTACTGCTGGATTTCTCATCTGGAGGAAGAACAAGTCTGGTAAGAGAAACGAGAACAAACTGTAAAGTTCGTGAGAAGAAAGTTAGACATTTTTAAAGATCCCAAAAGGAGGTTTGATAGCAATAATCCGTATTCATCACAGCTTAACTTGAACAGAAATCTGAGATTGAGATCCTGTGCTGTGATGGCGGGTCAGTCTTAATTTCTACTCCGAATTCACTTTCAGTTTTATTTATACAGTGTTTAAAACAACGGTTTGTCCATCCTCTGGTTTTCACGCTTCAGTCCTGTACAACGAATCTGCACACCCCATGGGTTAACCAAGCCGTAATGGACGCTGGGGACGTGTCTCCACCGCTTTCTGAAAGCTGTAGACTACTCTGCTTAAAATGTCTCCTGTAACAGAAGCTGATCCAAACTGTTTCTAGAAACAATCACAGTGTTCACAGTGTTAGTTTTCAGGGTGACGTCTGTAAGGAAACGTTCTCCTTTTTGATGAAACCCTTACATCAGGACAGCTATAAACAAGACACGAGCGAGTTTTTAACACTTTTTATTCTCCACACTGCTGTTATTACGTTATAGGATCACATGTATTTTAGAAAACTGCATCTTCTGACATTAGTTATGTCAGTTACCTAATTTACTTATGAAAATAACTGTTTATTCTTTTCACACCACGAGGAAGCCCTGCGACTGCCTGGGACACAGGCAGGTATATTAATAAATAATAAATTATTTTATGTGATGGTGAATTCTAAGTTTTCATGTTGTGTCTTTAATAATCAATTCATATTAATTATGGACATTATTTAGTTGTGATGTTTAGTCCACATTTTCAGGCTACTTTAAATGGTTTAGAGTCTCTGAATATTCTGTTTAAAGACTTAAAGTTAAAAATGTCCTCCTGTTGATCACAGAAAATAAGACATGAGTTTGTTTGTTTTTTCATTCCTGACGTAATGGATATCTCATTAATTGGATATCTGTGCGTGTGCATGTGTGCGGATGATGAGATGTGGTGAAAAGGTTTGTGTCCCAGGCAGTCGCAGGGCTCCCTCGTGGTGTGAAAAGAATTAAAACCCGTTATTTACATAACTACATTAGGTAACTGACATAACTAATGTCAGAAGATCACAAAGAATCATGAAGCATGAATCATATCTAACTGTGTGGGAGGAAAAAAAGAAAAAACCTCGAGTAAGAAATTAATGCTAATTAATATTATTTAGTCAGTTGGTCTGCTTTCTAGCTTGATGTAACTGAAATGGAAAAAGTCAGTGTCTAGCTAGCTAGTATGTAGAGGAAGAAGTTTTAAGCTAACACATCTTAACCTCATTGCTGCTGCCTACAATAGCCTCTTGACTTGTCCAGTATACTGAAGTGTTTAATTTTATTCAGTCTTTCATATAGAATAATGTGATTGGTGTAGGTTGGGTCCCTGAGTATGTTGTTATTTAAGGCTCCCAGAAGCTGGCTCTTGACTGTCCCTTCATTCGCCCCTCATTCTCCCCTCTGTGAACGCAACAACACTGGGGCTGGAGTCGCTTTCCCTCCATCCATCCATTATTCTTCCTGCTGGGACTTTTCTCCCTCTGCTTTTTCCCATCAGAGTTTTCCACATTCCCTGCCGTCTGATCGAGCATGTTGGAGTGGTTTTCCCTCACCATAACAAAGCAATAAGCCAAAAGCCTTTCTGCTAACGTGGTGTTGGAGTTGGTTTTCCCTCTGCGATCAAACTCCTTGTTTCCTCATGAGACCTTAGTCATGTGACCTTTGTCTGTGTGTTTGGTCCCTCGTAAGTAAGCATGGCATCATCTACAGTAGATGAAAGGGGGAGGTATCTTCATCTGCACTGATTCTCTGAGAGCGTGGGATCTCTCCCTTCTACTGGAGTCTCTTAAGGCCCCAAATACATCACATGGTGGTGATGTTCACCTTTACTGCCGTTAAAAAAAAAAAAAACTTGATTTTTTAAAAAATGATTCTCAATTACAGTTTCATTATTTTTGTTCTTATATAATGCAATTTAAAAATTATGCAATTTGTTAATAAACTTTTTATTTATTATAATGGATTTTGGATAATCTGGATGTGCAAAAATAGAATCAGCACCAAATAGTGCAAACAATCGTATTTTTAAATAAAGGATATAAAAAAAAAAGCCCATTGTTTGTACTATTTGCTGTAGACAGAGTATTGAGATGTTTGACAGAGTAACTGGGGATCGTGTCTTTCATGACCTGAAATGCCTCCGCAACTGGGAAGTCAACTTGAGAGTTTTCTCCTCTAATCCGAGTTCCTTCCCCGTTTATGGAGTGACGTCACATCAGCATGGCTGCTCACAGCGTCAGAAATAAACACAGTAAAACTTCTTACCTTTAAATGAGTTACACTGTGTGTACAACCATTAGCTTTAGAGGAATCAACATACAGCCATATCGGTTTGTTAAATCTAAAACACTGAACAAACACTTCACCGTTTGAGAAAGAACATATACACCACTCATCTGAATCAGCTGCCTAGCTTGCTGCTGACAGAGTACCAACACGGGGGCGTCGGTTTTCCCACTTCGTCTGTCGCACGTGCCGAGGTCGAGGATGACGTCATTTCGGTGAATTACCGCTTATGATGTAATGCAGCATTGTGTTTTACACAAACGTGTTCATCTGACTTTTCAAACCTGTAACACTTCCATATCTCTGAAGTGATCGTTGAACCTTTCTTTGATAGGAGCTCAGAGCCTCAGTCCTCGCTGAAGTGCTGCCTGTTTATCTCGGTGGTGTGTTTTAAATCCTAGCGTGCAGTGTTTGGGAGAAGTGCAGGCTGTAGGAGGCATTTATCAGAAGGCTGTGCTTTCCACTAATTTACTTATGTGCAATAAAACACCTAAAGCTAAGTATGAGAGTTAACTAAAGTTCATGACTGAAGACTTGAGAGTTGCCTTTTGAACTCCGTTTAAGTGACACGTGGATATCTCTTTCATTTGCTCAGGATTTTGATTTTTATTCTGCCATATCACCAGACTGTAACACACACTGAATTAGAATTAAACATGTTCAAAGGAATAGTTTTTTTTTATATACAAACCTCTTTTTTGTATATTTCTGCTGTAATCCTGACACTGAAATGAATCTCCACATCGCCAGGAGGTTATGTACAAAGACAAGCAAATATAATAGAGTCAGCACTGAAATAATGAACATATTTTTGGTAACACTGTGTATAAAAAAGAGGAAGGTCTGTTTAAAAGTGAATCCTGGAATAAAATAAATCCTCAGCTGCCTGTTCCTCATTACACGAGTCTGTGCTGATGTTTGTACCTCTGCAGTAATTCCTACAAGCAGCTAAAGCTAATACTTTTATTAGGAAAATGAAATAGAGTGTCGAAGTAGAGATGAGGGATATATGGGCATGAAAATGCTTCTGCTGAGTTTCGACGCTTCAGAGTGACTCCTTCACACACAAGCAAGGAACAGATTTGGCTTCAGCCAGGCTTTTGGTCTCCACTGCAGACCCTTTACTGTACATGTGTAGAGCCTGGCAGTGTTTACAGACACGGGGAGCTCTACCATGATCAGCAGCTCAGGATGAACTAAAGCTTTACTGCGTATAACTGGACATTACAGCTGTATATAACAATACACTATCAACGCTGTGATAAATCATGTCACAGTGCATATTCCGGAGACGTTGTGGGGATCAGGGTGTCTTTTTATAACTTATAATAGCTTTAAATAACAAGCAGCTGATTTGATAAGATTTTCTTCTCTTTGGATCATTAAAATTGTAAAATATGAAAGTTATTTATTTATTATATTTCTCTCTTTTCAGTGTTGATTTATTTTTGTAGGCAATAATATATATATTTGTTTACATTTAATTAATTCATTCATTCATTAATCTTGATTAATCTCCTTTCTGGTCCTCAGTGAAGGCACTTTCCTGTTTATTAAACATGCCACTGTCCCAAAACTACATCACTCCTGCATACACACATGCAAAAGTTATTAAACAAATCCAAGTTGCAAATTCAATACCCTTGTTTAAAATTTCAAATCATTCCAATGTGTAATCCAGTGTTGGTGTTAATTAATTACGCTTCATCAGTTAATTACACTTGATCTCCTGAATCAGGTGTGTTAGTTCCTGATTCAGGTCCACTTCCTCATTCAGGTCTCCTGTTGATCTTCTCCATGTTTCCTTCTTTCATAGCACTGCATCTGGCCAGTGTGAACAGGTAATCACTCAACCTGTGTAATAAAAGCAGAACATCAGAGCAGGTAAATAAAGCAGATCTGTCTCTTTGGAGCCATGATCGTCTCGGCTCAGGATGGGCTCATGGATGTGCTTGAGGAGTAGTAGTAACCATTGATGAGGAGAACAACTGTAGTAATGACCCTGAAACTGGGTGTGTAGATACACAGGAGGAATCTGTGTTTCACTGAAATCATGTGATCCCTTTGCACAGGGCTTTACTGAGGCTGATATGATTTCTCAGAAACCATGTGACTATTTCTAGTTGCACATACCTGTGATTTAAAAAAGTATGTTCAACTGGAATTATTAAAAAAAAAAAAAAAAAAAAAAGTAGCTAATTAATTCCTCATGCACTGAAACATTTGATTCAGCTCATCTGCAGATTATATCATTATCACATCATCAGACATTAAATTATTATTCCTGTACATATAATAATTGTTGCTTAGTTACAGCTGATAAGGATTTTACTGATTAACTAGGACTTTTATTCTCTGTGTAAATATACTTTTAAAGTAGTTGTTTCAAATGTAAAACATTACCTTTAAAACATATACAAATCTATATTTTAAAGCCAGATAGCAGTTTTGCATAAAGTCTGACCCAAATGCATTGTTCAGTATAATATTTGTACAGTGAAAGGAATGAAAGTCTGACAGAAGTGAAAGTGAACAGTGAGGGCAGAAGGGCAAAAGTCTGCAGTGGCTTCAGGTGAGTAAGTGATGAAGCACCTTCTGTAAGAGGGCGTGTGTGTTATAAATACACCAGTCCGCCCAGACACACTGCAGTTGTCTAGGATGCGACATGATCAGGTAAGATATTTCACAGTGAGATTCACTTTATTATTCTCAATGCCTTTGACGGTGGAAGGGCAGATTTTATTGTCACGCCCTGAGGCGTTTTATCCACAAAGCTTGTTCTTTCTACAGCCTGTATTTTTTTCCGATGAAGTTGTAAAGATCTCCGTGTAAAATACATTGCTAACACAATTATGGAATTTATATTGTGTAA
Source organism: Pangasius larnaudii (assembly GCA_037576815.1). NCBI lineage: Eukaryota > Metazoa > Chordata > Actinopteri > Siluriformes > Pangasiidae > Pangasius > Pangasius larnaudii. Next base: position 681,707 of record CM074939.1, on the reverse strand, counting down.
AAATCTAGATACATTTCTCACCACAAAACAAGTGATTCTTGGCTGACTTTCCCCATGTCACAAAGAAGTGTAGGAGCTCAGAAGCACAGACTCGAGACGGTAGCGTATTTAATCTCACATTACAGACTTACTGCTGAGCGTCGCCTCTTATCGGCACCTTGGAGCCCTCTAGCGGCTGTTTAAGCCCAAACTGAGCACTAGATAAGAACCATCTTCCCAGCCAATATCTATTTCCACCTCATATTTAACAACAAAGTCGTAGATCGTTATAAAATAAAACCATAATGGACGAATAATAATAATAATAATAATAATAATAATAATAATACACTTTCCAGGTGAGTTGAAAATGGATTCTTCCCAGGAAACAGACCCTTCAGCCGAGCAGGATGCTCAAAATGTAATGAATATTTCTTTCGTTAGTTCTTTCAGTTCAGAAGGAATTAAAAAGCTGTTATTTAGTCCTTTTAATGAATTCTCGTTCAGGACCCTGATGAAGGGAGAACAGATCCTACGGAGAATGCTGGCACGCTTCCTCAGAACATTTCTCAAGGTAACAAGTCCTGAATGATAAAACTGCATTTTGCTAAAATGGAAGGATAAAAGAAAGTAGTGACACTTTACTATAAGTTCCACTAATAAGCATACATTTACTATGCAATGAACATTTTCCTAGTGATGAATTAACGTATGCACTAATCATTAACGCACCAAGACATAACGAAGTGTAATCATTAACAGCCATGTGAGTTATATATGAAGAGCTAATAATGGTAATACTGTTGACTAGTATTATTAATAAAGATCGTTTCTATTATTAATTACCTTTCTGTACACATAGTATAGTCTAATGATTGTTCAGTAAGCGCTTAAGGCAGGTTGCAGAATTATTATTGTGATCTCTAAAAGCACCTTCAGTAGAAACAGCAGGACCGCTGCAACCAGAAACCCCTAACATGGGAACAGAGGTAAGTGGAGCTCCATAGTGGAAAGTCATTAATAAAATTTCACTTACAGTATCTAATGTAGACATCCTTCTGGACGCTTATATTTAATCCTTCTAAGTTGGAGAACCAGGTGAGAGCTGAGGCTACTTCACAGAGAACAGGAGAAACTCCACATGACGGACAGGAACACTCAACACTGACAGGTACACGGACTGCCTCTAATTTAGAGTTCACTTTTTTTGTCGCTAAATCATGTTTCAGTATTAACTGTGAAATACAATTCTCAGAAAAATGTTACTGGGATTTTAGAAAAAAAAAGAAATTAAATTCAATATTATACAATCTAAAGGTTATACAGATAAACATGTCTCTTTGAGGTGCAGATCAACATACAAGATAAGATGTGATTATTAACACATTATAGTACTCTGTCAGCATTTATTCTCTGCATCTATTCCACATGTATTTATCCTGATTTTGAATGAATGACTATATGCAAGTGCTGTAATGCTCTAAGTTGTTGAGGTTTGTTGTCCCCCACATTTGTAAATGTGTTCCTGACAATTTGTCTTTCAGCAATCAAATGAATTGAATTAATTTAATTAATTATGGGGTCAGTGTCGCTGCATCTCTACTCCAGTTCAGCCGCATTTGGATGCAGTCTGAAAAAAAAACATTCAATAAAATAAAAATGGATGAAAAGTGTAAGCGTGTGATACAGTATTCCCAAGTAATCTGGAAAGGTGTCTGTATTTTGAAAACTTTTTTTTTTGGTGGCATCCTTTATTTATACAGTATTTCATTAATCATTACAGAATGTAAGTTTGAGCAGCACAGTTTTTCCAGCTTTTCACCAGCTTTTCACTGGTGGTCTATATTTAAAACCAGGATATTGATAAAAATGTTTATGGGGCCTGTAGAAGGAAGGAAGGAGGCAATTGTACCATTTAAGCCTGAATAAAAGAATTAACGTGTCGCTGTAATTGACCATGCTAACCATTGGCAACCAGGCTGGTATTTATAGGGTATATACTACTATGCTGTTAACTAACCTAAACTACTAGCAATGTTTCCTCACACGAGGTTACACATGGACAACCTGTCAAAATATATTGACAGCCACCAAGTTATATTTTGTCCCATTTAAAAATAGAGGTAGCTTAGACATAAAAATGAGTAACATACTGGAAAAACACTGAAAGAATTCCCTGCTGAAGATCTGTTAGAACAGTTTATAGCAGAACAGGACATGGCTTTACTACAGCTTCACATGTGTATTGGAAAGTGCGTTCATGAGACTCGGCCATCGATGTCGAAAACTGTCAGTCACCTCATCAACCACACCATTTTATTTATCACCAAATAACTCCTATAACTCCATTTACTGTAAAAAATATTAGGGTAGATATTTGGCTCGACACTGTGGACTTCTCTTGAGCCTTGGTGGTTTGGTTCAAATAGCTGATCTGGTGTGAATTGTCTGCTACAGTCCTTTATATGGGTGGAAATTGTGAGATGGTCATGAGCTACATTTTCTTTACCCTGATCTCCTGAGCTCACTCTGACCCGGGAAGCTGTCTAATAACTCATACACTGGATTTAAAAGGATATAACTCTGTGTAGAACCTGGAGAGGTAATCTGCCACGACCACTCCTTCTCTATCATGTTGTACTTACTCTGTCTTACTGAGAGTTTGCTGCTGATGTACAGCACGGGGCCAGGAACTGCTTCACTCCCTTTTTAGTCTTGGGTCTTGGGCAAGCTGCAGTCGCTGCTGCCTTATCAATCAAAAGCACCTGGCCATGGCCCAAGTGGAAGCCCAGATCCCATACTTCCACCTGTCCAATTGCACACTTCTTTGGATTTGCTGTGAGTCCTGCCCATTTCAAGGATCTCAGGACTGCTCTCGGCTGTTGTAAATGCCAATCATTACTATAAATGATGATGTCATCTAAATAAGCACCTGTAGAACCACAACTGGAGGAGTCTCAATTTTGTGCCTTACGAGGTCCATGTGACTGGCTAGAGGAAAAAAACACATCAGAAAATTCCTCCTGCAACTTGCCAGCCTGTGCTCTCTGGGACAGTGAGAAGTGGTCTCCATAAGGGACCGGAATCTTTTAGGCCACATCTTTTAGACTTACCTCCAGTCCAATCTCCCCCCTGTCAGGGACCACCGCTACCAGAGCCACAGGAAACACCTGTCTCCATCACCTCTAATCATTTGCCTGACCTCATAGTTGACTTCTCCAAATTGCCGTGTGAACTTAAAGGGTTCTTGCCACTTCGCAAGTATTTTAGAGCTTGATGTGGGTAGTAAAATGAGTACTTTTACTTCCGGTGCAAATTCCCATAGCCGAATAACTCCTGTGTTAGGTGTGAAGTTTTGCTCTCGGGTACAGAATGTAATGAATTTCATTTTTGCTGTTAGACGGTCCCTCCTCCCAATTTTCCCAAGCAATAATTCGGATGGGTAACGCCCCATGGTGGCTTGTGGGACCTCTTTTACTGCAAACAACAGAGGTTTGAGCCACTTACCCCAATGCGAAGCATCATCGTGAACGAACTTACAAATCATTTTTTTAAGCATTTTATTGAACCATTCAACCAGCCCATCTGTCTGGGGATGGTAAATACTGGTGTGAATCAATTTAATCCCTAATAACTCATACATTTCACAAAGAGTGCATGACGTAAAAGATGTGCCCTCAGTGGTGAGTCAGTATCTCTTTTGGGATCCCAACTCAGGAGATAACACAGAAGAGTGTCTCCACAACACTGCATGCTGAGATGTTGAGAAGAGCCACAGCTTCTAGGAATTGCACTGTGTATTCCACTAAAATGAACATAAACCCTCATGCCCTCATTCAGTCCATTCTAAAGGCCAACGAGGTCCATGCCAATTTTTTCGAGGGGAACCTTCTTTAAATGAAAGGGGCGCAACGGTGCTTTTGATGTGGCCGGTGTATTCACCAGCTGACATTCGCGACATGCAGCACACCATTTGCAGACATCGCCACGAAAGCCTGGCCAATAGTAATGGGCCGTGAGACGGGCTAGTGTTTTATCTAGCCCCGATTGCCCAGCCAGGGAATTATGATGAGCTGCATGGAACAGGAGTTCCCTATATCTCTTCTGTACGAACAGTTGGGTTGTGTCTTCCTTGGTGTGAGTGTCCTGTGTCATTCAATATAACTAAGCCTTAATAATTGAAAAGTCTGGATGGTTTTTATTAGGCTGGATTTGCTGACCATCAATTACTCTCACTTGGTCAAAGACGTGCCTCAGGGTGTCGTTGTATGAGTGCTCCGAGGGGAAGTCCCCCGATACAGAGCTGATGTTGACGACCCTGCCACAATGCAGTCAATGCTGCGTACGTTCCACACCGTGCCTCGTTATTGTAAGAACCATCTACAGACATTTCTCTCACTAATGCCTGAAACCCTGCTCAATTTGTCCCAAGAATTAGTGGACTGGTGAGGTGAGGACTAACCGCCACCTCCACTTTATGCTTTTGCCCCTGGAAATTAATAATGACTGGTACCGGCGGATGCTCATGATGCTCGTTTCCAGGAAATGGAAAAAAGACTGAAATAGCACATATTATTGTAGATATGGATTGTCTGAATGTGACGCCCAGTAACATTTTAAAATATTAACACACAAAATCCATCTTTAATTTTCTAATATTAATTTAAGTGAAGCAAAAGAGGAGATTGTGAGTTTCTCTCACAACCCCATTTATAAATCAAGTGACCCCATATGGGGTTGTGACCCCTAGGAATCCTTGCTTTAATGGCCATGGAGCAGGAGCTTACAATCCAAGCTACCTCAGTGGTTCTCCAAAAAAATACACAGATACACAGTTTTATATCTTTGTCTAGGTTGTTATCTCCTATTGGTGCTTAAACAAAAGAGTTAAAATTCATTGGCTCACAATACACGATGTGATGAACGTGGCAGGACTTTCTGCTGAGGCAACATAGCAGCAGCGCCCTGATTCTAATTCGACTATTCATTGTCTAAGAACTTCTCCAACTTCCCTTTAATTAGTCTGTTAAAAGTCAGAGTTTGCAGTCCTGTGTGTTAACCCTGTTGTCTTTCTGAATACCTAGAGCCTGGCAGTCATTTCAGTGACATTTAGTTAAACTGGCTTGGTGTTTATCATCTTTTTTATATCCAAATAATGAACTGGTTATTTGGTGTTGGTACTGCACACTTAGCTGTTGAAAAGTTAAAATCTGTCTGGTATTTCAGTGTAGTCACCATCATTTGTACCCAGTACTTTGGAATATCACACACAAACCTGATTAATATCTAGACCTAAGAAGACTACAAATGAAAGGTTACCAATTGAAAAACTTGTGAAACCACTTTTTGGTTGTATTTAGGTGACAGTCCACCTGAGACGGATGCTCCACAGCACCCCTCCCAGTCTTCTCAAACGGAGGATGAATTTGTGGTAAGGAGCAATTCTCTACATTCTTGTTTGTAATCTATATTTTATGTTAATTGAATACATTCGTAGATACTCGTAGATACTGTTGTGTGTTGGGAAATAAATCAGTTAATAATTAGATCATTCACATTGTAGAATTCCATTTTGTGGAATTATTATTATTAGTAGTAGTATTATCTAGCAGTTATTTAAAATGATGTCCTATGTATTATTATTTTCAGTGTACACTGTATCATATCACCACAGCAATAAAGAAATGCTAAAAATAGCTTTCCAGTCCCAGAGGTCCCTTATTAGACCATCTGTATATAAATACATACTTCATTTGACTACCTAAGCTTCTGTCTAGGTTGCTTTATTGGTTTTTCCCTGTTTTTCTATGGTAAATTTTCCAAATAGAAGATCCAAGATCCAGATCCCAACAAAAAAAAAAACAAAAAACAAGCATTTCTACCATTCAGGATTAAGGAGAGCAGGGCGGTAGCTTTGCAGTCAGGTTCTGCATCAATCATGAAAACTTAGCTTGATGGTGGAATTTTAGGACAGTAAACTTAAAAAAAAAAAACAGTCCATTTTCACTATAATCCTTTTACAAATCAGAAGTCTAGTGTCCGCATGGTTGACATTTTCTCTGTTGATGTGCAGTTACTGATGCAGGACAGTGCCAGAGAGCACTGGGGGAAAAGGTCCATTTAATCATGTTCTAATTAACGTCACCATTAACATTATTTATAAAGTGTTTGACACATAGTTATGGACCTATTCAACCTTTTTGTCAAAAGCTGTAAGTAGCATTTTTGGTCAAATCTTTTCAGGGACATCCCTAATAAATATGAATGACTGATTTGACTGATTAATGAACTCTCTCCGTTTACCTTGAAATAATGCGAGTCCAGAGCACACGAGGCAGTTTAAGGGGACGGATGACGATTTTATTGTCCCCTCACAATATTGCACTGCCACGATATCTAGTGACATTTGTGTATATACTGTATGCTAGATGTTGGAGCGTGGCTGTGGGGATTTAAAATTCTTACCTGTAATTCTGTAATTTTGAATATAAATCTCAACTACATTCCTCACTAACAAAATATTTTTTTTCTAGGTTGTGTCTGTACCTCCAGTTAAAGGTATGAGTTTTTTTTTTTTTTTTAATTGTCAGTGAAATCCAAGTGCTTATTATTTTCCATTTTTATCACTGTTTAATCCATGTAAGGAGCTCAGAAAGTTTATTCTGCCCTTTACACAAAGTTTCCTTTCCCTGTTAGCACAGGCTTATGTAGATGAATATCTTTTTCCTTTAGGGTCAGACTGTGCATTATCCGGGTCACATTATTATAACAGGTAAGAATAATTTTATGCATGAAAATGAATTTTATGTCTATAATGAAGCATTATCTTTAAAATAGAAATCGGTTTAGCTAAAGTATATATGAAGCTTTGATACTTGCACTTATTGTCCACTTTATTAGGAACACCGGTACATTCATGCAGTTATCTAATCAGCCAATCAGCAGCACAATGCAAAAGAACCGTGCAGATACAGGTCAAGAGCTTCAGCTAATGTGAGCTCTGTCTAGGCAGCTGTGCCATATTCGTTCCCTTTTTAAATTACGCATTCGCTGTCAATCTGTGGGATAATTTTATAACTAAACCCTGATTGATAATTTTCCACAACTTTGTCCAGGACCAGTTTTGATAGCTCCTTGGTCTTCATGATGCTGTGAACAGATGGTCGCTATGCACTGTTCATGCAATGGCTGGCCTTTATTTCTTGTATCAAGGGAACGTAGGTCACACTGCGAGATTTGGTGAAATGTGGATTCCAAGGTAGATAAAGGATTGTTCTGCTCAATAAAAAGCCAAATCCCTGACTATGATTTTACATTTTAACAGTTTAATGTACAGGAGTTCTTTTCTTCACCTCATTTTGTAAATTGCTTTTGCTGTTTTCGTTCTTCCTCTTTCTCTATTATTATGTTTTTAATCTGCTTCTCCTATTACGGATGCTGTAAGTAATTAGTCCTCACAAGAGAACCAGGCCTGTTTGGCATATTGATCTGCACAAGTAGCTGGTCTCTATAGTCATAACACTTCACCTTTTATTTCACAGTGCGACAGGATGCGACGATGAAAACGTCATTTGTGTGAAATTTTATGCTGCTCTTCACAAGGGAGTTGGTACTGGACATGATGAGATGTCTTTTGTCTGCAATGGACAAAGTTTTAGGATGACTCCAATAAGGTATGTTCATAAATGATATTTTAAACCGCAAAAGGAACTGGTGTTCTTAGTTGTGACCTAGTGAACCAGTATCAGAGGGTATTTATTGATAGAGACTCTGGATAAGGGCGTCTGCCAAATGCCATAAATGTAAATGTAGTGTAAATGCTTATTAGCAACACACAATCTGCTTCCATATGTCATGGTATTTCTTTCACACTCCAAAAAGTACATTTTCAGTCAGTTTTAGTAAACAAAAAGTAGCTGCAATATGAAGCAGCATAGAAAGTGCATTAAAGGTAAAATATACAGTTTGTACTAATACAGGAAGATGCCAGAGATTCAAATGAACATCTAATCTAAAACTAGCTGAATATAGGGCTGTATTCATTAAGTTAAACACAGACATAATTACAGTCTCATTGTACATTATGCAGTGGCGTTCAGTGTTACTGCTGTGATATTGGCACAGATGAGGAGCATTGTTACGTTCAGTGTTCTCTAACTGTTATGTGTGTGGGTTCAACCATATCTGAATGACTTGTGACTTGAATTCTTGAGCCATCCTGCTACCCTGATTCACGTTAAGCCAAAAGACAATGCCACCATATACTAACAACCCATATGACCCACTGAAAATGTGCAAAAGTAAAAAGTAAATTAAAGCTGAAATAAACATTTCTCTTAGCTGTTATTTTGAAATCAGCTCTTGTGTAAATAAAGTAGATGCTCTGATTGTCTTAACGTAGGTAATGTGTGGTACCGTGTGCAGATATGAAAATGAGTTTAAATTTCTTTAGTCTAATTGTATTTAAAGTTTGTATGTACAGTTTGGTCTTAACTGTAGCCTGCAGTGCAGCATTATTCAAAACGGTTTAGTTGTTATTAGGAAAATATTTTTCAGACTTAATGTCTCAAATTGGGCTAAGCATCACTTTAATATTCAAGTCTATTGTTGGCTTCTCTCAGAAGATTTGAAAGGTTATTCTGTATGTTTTACTGTCTAATCACAATGCTCCCAGCGGGCAGACCTGCTTTCCAATCAGACTAATTATATTATTAAAAACAAGAAATAAAATGTTTAATAACGGTTTAAAAAAAATCTGGCTTCCACCCTCAATATTCAGCATCTTATAAAATATATGTATATACTGACAGTTATATATACAATTAACTGACAGTGAATTGTTTGCACTACTTAACATGGAGCCTTTGTTTTCAGCATCTCTGCTCTCTTCTGCACGACTTTCTGTGTAGTGCTGAAATCTGTAGTTACCTCAGAATGCTCTTATCTCAACTCTAAATACGGCTCTGTGTTTGCTCTTAAAGTATAGGACGCTTCTCAGAATTTACTGGAATAGAATTAATATTACAATTAAACAGTATGCCAAAAAAAGGACACAAGCCATCACAGTCAACATTTCACCGAATGAAAACATCAGAACGTTAGCATTTGTATAGAGTTTGATGTAGAAAATGAACTGTTTGTGTTTCTCCAGGACCGGCGGAGCTGGTCAGATGTTCACACTTAGCCTTTCTGTCTACAAGGCGGATGCCGAGGTTCATTACACATATTGTCTCTCTGATAAAAAAGAAACCCTTGAAGATGAAAATCAGAAGTATACTTACAGGACACTGTTCAGAAACATCTCTCAGAGGGATAAAGGTAAGACTGTCTATCTGCTTGTTATGTCTCTCTTAATAAAAATGAACCAAAACGATTGTATAAAATAACTATCACACATAATAATTCAACTAATCCACACAATAATCACATTTGCTGACTATTTTCTGACCCTGGGGTATGAATCTGAGATTGCATAGGCATATTGTGTGTATGTGTGTGTGTATATGTGTATGTATATATATGTGTGTATATATATATATATATATATATATATATAAAGTCTTCCTGGCATGGATTCTACAAGATGGTGGAAACATTCCTTTGAGGTTCTGGTCCATGTTGACATGATTGCATCACTCAGTTCCTGCAGACCTTTTCAGGTGCATTTTCATGCTGTGAATCTCCCATTCTACCACATCCCAAAAGTGTTCTACTGGATTCAGACCCGGTGACTGGGAAGGCCACTGAAGAACTCAATGCCATGTTCATGAAACCAGTTTGAGATGATTTTGCTTTGTGACATGGCGCATTATCATGCTGGAAGTAGCCAATAGAAGATGGGTAAATTGTGCACATGAAGAGATGCACATGGTCAGCAACAACACTCAAATAGGCTGTGGCATTCAAGCGATGATTGATTGGTATTAACAGACCAAAAGTGTGCCAAGAAGATTTTCCCCACACCATTACACCACCTCCACCAGCCTGGACTGTTGACACAAGGCAGGTTGGGTCCATGGATTCATGCTGTTGGTGCCAAATTCTGACCCTCACATCTGTGGCTGAACCTCCCATCCTCAGCAGAAATTCATTCATTCAGAATTTCATCAGACCAGGATATGTTTTTCCAGTCTGTCCAGTTGTGGTGAGCCTGTGCCCACTGCAGCCTCGGCTTTCTGTTCTTGGCTGACAGAAGTGGAACCAGACATGTTCTTCTGACACTGTAGCCTATCTGCCCACCACAATTCAGAGTGGTTATTTGAGTTACTGTAGCCTTTCTCAAACCAGTCTGGCCATTTTCAACAAGGCATCTCCACCCACAGAACTGGCACTCACTCAATGTTTTTTGTTTTTTCTGTGTAAACTCTAGAGACTGTGGTGTGTGCAAATTCCAGGAGATCAGCAGTTTCTGAAATACTCAAACCAGCCCATCTGGCACCAACAGCCATGCCACGTTTAAAGTCACAGAGATCACACTTTTTCTTCATTCTGATGTTTTACGTGAACATTATCTTAAGCTCTTGACCTGCATCTGCATGATTTTATGCACGGTGCTGCTGGCTGGCTGATTAGCTAACCTGAATGTGCAGGTATACAGATGTTCCTAATAAAGTAGACAGTGAGTGTATATTCCCTTTACATTGGAACATACCAGTACAGAAGTCACAATAAGACGATGACTTCTGCATACAATAATAATTGGTGGTGTTATTATTATAAAGACAACAGATTAAAATGTATTTAAGATTAAATACATTAGATTTTTGTCATCTATTCATGACTGTGCATAACTATTCATAACCTTGTCATCTGTTCATAACTGAGCTGGACAAAAGAGAGAGCAGGGGTTTGTCCAAGATCCTGTACAAAGTGTTCAAATTTGTGTTAGACATTGCAGAAAGAGAAAAGTCCTTTTATTCTTGTCATCATCAGGTTCCAGGTTTGTATTTGTGAAAAATGTAAATTGTCTGCGTTTCTTGTTATATTTTACAGTCTTCCACCAGTTTGATGATGTTTGCATGCAGCCAGGATCATGGTGGTCCTCACGGGGGAGTAAGACCATGAAGATTAATATAATACGAGAGGAATTCATCCAGTTGACATTAACACACTTGATGAATTGCAAAAATGCGGATTTATCAGAGATGCAGACTACAGTTAGCTTTTTTCATCAGTGTCTACAAAGTAGACGTGTTTCAGTCCCTGGAAAGATGTCTGTAAAAGTGCAGATATGGGTGAGTGCAGATGTAATGATTTACAGAGCTACAATAACGTTAGTATATTAATTCATAATACTGGTTTTCCTTAAAAAATAATGCCAAATCTATATATTGTATTTCACGGAATATTTATTGCTTAAACTCAAAAGGAAATTGTTCTTCCCTTAAGTTATTACTGGAGAAACAAAATACTATTTCCAAGCACACACATTTCTCTTCATTCTGAATCTGTATGACGTAAACAATTTAAAACACTTTTTACTGCATACTTAACAGTATTACCTCAATCATTCATGTGGTCATTTCTTTTAGGACAATTTAAAGGGAAAAGTGGACAAAGCATTTAAGTGTGCAGTTGAGGAGTCAAAAGATAATGCTCCAGTTCAGCATGTTCTCGCTGCAGCGCTTCTTGCAGTGTTTCTTCGTGTAAATCTTGAAAAAGCTACAGTTGAAAAGCTGTCTAAAATTATCGAAAGAAACGGCGAGCTGCAAGGCACCCTGGCAAGTCTCGAAGACTCCGTGAGAAGGTGAGTTCAGGTCGTCTCCCCTCAGTTTGATGTGAAGCGCTGGATCTTAGTTGTTCTTCCTTATAACTATTTCCAGAGACTTTTTTTTTTTTTTTAAAGCCACAGTGTGATCCTGTTAGATCTCCCAGAAGATATTGTTCTTAAAAGATCTTTGCTGTAAGAAATTAGCATTATTATTTCTTGTCATGGGGAAGAATTAATACAGCATCCCTGCTCTGTCTGTAAAGTTTCTGTGATTGATGGGGGAGATAGTTTGCTATATCCTTGCCATCTCCAAGAACAATATAACAGGGAAAAATAAACAGGAACATGAAATAGTTCTTCACTATCTACTGGAGAATCCCAAACTTAGATGAACTACCAAAAGGTGGTGTGCACCAAGCAAGTGTCAGCACTCAGAAGTTCCTTCTTTAATCATGTTTATTCTAATTCATGCCAAAATTCTGACAGTATAAATATAGGAGCATAAATCAGTGCTGTTCAGTAAATTGACACGGGAGGAAAAAAATGGAGGAAAACAAAACCACAGTTTAAACCAGCAGGTTATATATTTCCTGAAGTCAGTTGTGTCTGGCATTTCAAGGCTGCAAAACAAGTTAGTGCCTGTTCTCTCATACATTATATGGCAGCTATAAATAGTCATTCCCTTACCAGCCTCACTTTGTTCTCTTTCTTAAAGTAAATGGCCCAAATATCAGATTTTGTTTCGTTAACAGCATATTTTAGCCTTAATTTATGTGAAGCCTCCGCCATACAAGTCCCTGTGAATGAGCTGTTACTATAGAACAATAAAGTTTTAGAACGAGCGCATTAATTTAACCTGTGATTTGCAACTGCACTACTGTCAGAGCTGCTGTTATAGAGAATGAATAAACACCTTCTGACCAATCACAGTCCAGAATTCAACTGCGTTGTGACAAATATTTTTAAATGCATTGTTAAAGAAAAAGTGAATAGAATAGGCCAAGTACACATGGTGCCAGTGACGTGCAATTCAAGCAGTTCAGTTTTGTGAATTTGGAATTGGTTCATTACCTCAAACTAACTCACTGTAGGTAGGATCTACAACTTGCCATTTCCAAATAAGGTATATAAGCAGAGGTAAGTAAACAAGTAGGCCTAGTGACAAGAATATAGTATGAAGAACCACTAGAACCTGTCATCTATATTGCTGTGTATAAGTGACAATATGTCATTAAAATAATCTATCTTTCTCCTCCAGGGAATTGTCTGAAGCTGTGCGGTATTTGTTCAACCTGGCCTGCAGCAAGTTACCAAATGCAGCTCTTTGGTTTATGGCCCTGTTTTATGCATTATCTCCAGAATCTGTTCAGCCGTTACCGGACAGACAGCAAGATATGCTAAAAGTATCAACCAGGTAAGGCTACTCGCTTCAGCCTGCAGAGTTGAGTTAAAACATGTTGCCAGCTCACAGCTCGAGGGTCCCTGGAGTGATCCTGAGCTCGGGTCACTTATCTGCGTGGAGATTCTGTGCATGTTTATACTGTGGCTTTACTCTGGGTTCTCCAGTTTCCTCCCACATTAAACACATGCCAGTAGGTGGATTGGCTAAAGGTGTTGAGTGGGGTTGAGGTCAGGGCTCTGTGCAGGACACTCGAGTTCTTCCACTCCAACCTTCACACACCATGTCTTCATGGAGCTCGCTTTGTGCACAGGGGCGTCGTCATGCTGGAACGGATTTGGACCAGACCCCTTAGTTCCAGTGACAGGAAACTGTAACGCTACAGCATATAAAGACGTTCCATACAATTGTGTGCTTCACACTTTGTGGCAACAGTTTAGGGGAGAAGCACATATGGGTGTGAGGGTCAGGTGTCCATAAACTTTTGACCATATAATGTATAACTGTGCACTTGGTAGAGGAATGCAGTGGTGTAGATGTTTACACGTCTCAATACCACTTAAATAAGCCGAGTAGCTTGTCTCTATACTCTGTGTACTATTTAACGACCTTCTACTATGTACAGAACGGGTTTATGGTACGTTATTTTTTTTACATTGTGTCTTTAACTGCAGGGCTCCAAGCTTTTGAAAACTTTTTAAAGAAGCTTCCCAGAACCATCCTGAAATTTGTGTCGGCCCTCTCTAACTGAAAATTGACAGACCCAAATAATATATTTATTTTGTTTACAATACTGTTAGATTTATTTAAGTAACTGCTATGACATCAGCAATAAGCTGCTTTTGGATTATCCTGACTCTATTATATTTAAGCATATATTACTTATGTGATTATATAGTAATCTTTATTTTATCACACACACCTTACAGTACAGTGTAATATGCAACACTGTCGTTCTGAAATGGCCTCAGAACAGATGTTACTTTGTCCTTTATCTTATTTTTCCCCTCCCTGGGGCAGTGGGTGGCATTAGTCAGGAGCCTGGGTCTGAAATTAGTAGTACATTTCAGATAAAGCAGGTATTTATTTATGTGCCTATTTATTTGTTGGATCAGGTATTGGAAATTGTATTTTTTTTATGGTATTTATTTGTATTTGTTATAATATATTTTATATAATTTAATCATTTGTTTCTTTCCAAGGAACTTATCTGAAGTGATCAAGACCCACTCTCTGGTGATAAACAGACACAAAGCATTCAGAGCTGCTGTATTAGACATGGCTAATCTCGAACACCTTTGGTTCTTGCTGAGCCTCAACATTACTCCAGATGAACTCCTGTCACAGCTGAAAAAATGGCAGAACTGCAGCAGTTTTCATGTACGTAGATTTTCAGTATTGTAGTATTGACTGGGTTCAATTTGTAGGACTATTCCAGGGGTATCCAGATGTAACCCCCAAAGGGCCAGTGTTACTGCCGGGTTTCTTTCCAACCAAGGCACATAGTCGATCTTCCCTGTCAGTCACACTAGCCTGTCGTGTGTGTAAGAGGGCAGATAGCAGCTTGTCCTGTTGCCCTGTGATGCAACATGAGCAGCAGGTTGAAAGAATGGGGTTGGTTTTACACGTCTTGGGTAAAGCTTGCGCTAGCCTTTACCCTCCCCAGTCCGTAACTGACGTATGAGGGGGGACAGCTGGCTGGTGGTTGGGAATTGACAGGTGACTAAAAATTGACAGGTGAGAAAAATGGGGGGAAAAGACAAAAACAACCCTTTGGCAAGTTCCCTTACTGATGACGAGAAGGATATAAAGCAGAAGTGGAATGTTTTAATTAAATCCTAACAAAGGTTGAGATAAGCCTCATATTTATTTTGCCAGAAACTGCATCAGGCTGTGGAAGTGGTTGCTTTGCGGATTAAGGCCTGGCTGAAAGAAAGGTAAATCAAACAAGACAACATACTGATTAATTCACAAGTTAATCTGTTAAAAGATAAACATTTATGATGATTTCTGTTTTAGTTTCTCAAAAGAATTACTCTGTGTAACAAGGCCCTTTCAAATATGACGGTTGTGTATGTTTCCAACAAGCAGCCCAGAAAGATCACCTTCAGGAACACTGAAGACGGACGTACGCTGCTGCCTGCAGAAGGCGCTGCTCATCCTTGAAGCAGCTGTGAAAGACCGAGAGTGGCTAGCGCACTGGGACAATGTGCTGTCGGCACTGCAGCTGCTCAATGCATTCACTGACTCTCTTGACCAGCTTTCAGATGATACGGTAAATCATTGCCTTGACCTTTTATAAGTTTGGCATAAAGATATCAGATGCAAATTTACTGAAATTCAGTTAAAAAAAAAAAAATGAATTGGTAGATATCTACATTTTATTCACAGGCTTAAGATTGATCTTAACTGAAATATAAAGATATTCACTCGTTCACTATGTACTATTCACGATATAATTTTAGTTTTGAAAATAAAGTCTTTTGTTGACATTCATCCGTCCCAGCTTTATTAATATAATATTAATGTCCCAGCGTTTAAGTGAAAACGTGCATGGAGTGAGAGGGGACTGTGCATGAATTATCCAGTGTAAGACCACCGTCCGCATTCCTGTTCAAATGCAGGCATTAACGGTGTAATGAATAAGAAATTCTAGTAAATGGTTTTGAATAATAATGTGAATAAAATTTTAAGTGTTTTTAAAGTTTTTACGCTTCTTTTCATGTAGTATATTTGATTATTTTGCAGAACCCCGGTGATTACAGGCCCAGTTTTTCTCATCTAAGGGAGAAAATATCTACCCTCATCTCATACCAGAAAGACAAGAAGACATTGTCATTAGAAGTATGCATATTAATTCATTTTGCTGTAAAGAAATAATTTTGCTCATGAATAAATGTTGCTATACTTTTTTACTGTTCTTTTGAGAGTAGAGTTGAGTGTGTGCAGAAAGATTTAATTTTACTGTACAAATTGATATTCAGATCACAGCAGATCTCCTAACAAACTGAAAGGTCTGTCAAGAATGTTTGTGATTTCTTTCTCAGCACTGGAGTCAAGTGTTTAATCTTCCATTGCCAAATATTTGGCAAAAAGACTGGGAGGAAATTCTAAAGACACACTTCAAAGAATATCTGAAAAAGGCAAGTTTTATCTGGTGTTCGAGCAGGCAGGCATAGATGAGCATCGGCTCTGATAATGTAGAACTTAATTTAACATAACTGAAAGGGAAGAATGGCGTATAGAGTATAGAGTATGAAGATGGAATGGAATGGAAAGTCACTAAAAAGGTTCTTTGCAGTAAGTAACTCCACAGAGTTCAACACTTAGAGTTCTTCTTTTGCCAACAACATGCTGTATTGTTTACAACACGGTGTATATTTTTAACCCCTCTCTATATTTATTAATCTGTTTGAGCAGAAAAAGATCACTGACCAAGTGAAATGCTACTGTAATCATTCTGGTGTCTGTCCAGCAATGGACGACTGCATGTTGGTTTGTGCCCAAGATGCAATTAACAGATTGACATCCAAGGTACGATCTATAATTCAGTATTGCAGTAACCCCTCTTCTGCTTTTTTTACTTTTTGCATTTTTCCACCCCAGATTGATATGAACGCTTCATGATTGCTGCTTCTTTAATATTTACATTAGTTTCCTGTTCTTTTCACACCACAAGGGGGCCCTGAGACTGTATGAAACATAAACCTCTCCTCCAAATGATAGTAAAGTGTGCTTCTTGCCCCCTAAGCAACCCGTTATACTGCTTATATCAAAGACCTATAAGACCTATATAAGGACCTATATATATATATATATATATATATATATATATATATATATATATATATAAAATATATATACATATATAACCAGATCTATAATGTCACTAAAGCACTGATAAATTAAAACCGAAATGTAAACAGAATAAACATCACACTCGCAGCTAAAGAGAGAACGATCTTTAATTCTGGTGCACCTTTATGCTGTTTAGTAGCTGTACTGTACCTCCGTGGTGTCACACATTCCTAAAGCTTTGTGGGTAAATTGTCTGTCACATTTCGATAGAATCTTGCAATCTAAAAGATGTTGTAGATCTTTTTAAGGGCAACGAGGCCATCCTTGTGCTCTATGATAATACACATGAAAAATAATGAAGAACATGAATCCTCCTTTTTAGGACCTAATGCATGGATTGTGGTTTTCACTTAGCACCAACAGATTTGACTTAAATAGTTTTCAGTTGTTTAAATAAATAAGATGCTTTGCTATTAAGCTAGGAATTATGAGTTTCTGTATTGCATCTACAGCAGTTGTAATTTATGCATTTTTTTTTCCCCCCTCTTACATTTTTTTTTTTAGAGCAACCAGAAAGGACAGCAGTCGAGTCTGGTAAGACATCAGTAGTCAGACATCGAAAACAATACAATACAAATCTGTAGCAAATTACAAGTTTTGTTGTGGATTATTTGGTGATGGACTATATGGCCAAAAGTATGTGCACCCCTGACCATTGCACCCATATGTGGTTCTTCTCCAAACTGTTGCCACAAAGTTGGAAGCACACAGTTGTATAGAACGTCTCTGTGTGCTGTAGCTTTACAGTCTCCCTTCACTGGAGCCAAGAGGCCCAAACCTGTTCCAGCATAAGTGAGCTCCATGATGACATGGTGTGTTAAGGTTGGAGTGACATAGACCCATCATTTGGATGGATTGTAAGACCAGCTGCACCAGGCCCTGCCCAATGTCAGCGCCTTATGTCACTAATGCTCTTAGAGCTTCTTATAACAGCAGTGGGGGACGCAGACCTCATTATCAACGGATATGGTTTTGGATTGGAATTTACAAGCACACGTGGGTGCGATGGTAAGGTGTCCACATACAGTGGCTTGCAAAAGTATTCAACCCCCCTGGAATTGATCAGATTTGGTCAAATCAAAGTCCCAATCTGAATACCACTGAAAATGTGTGGCACTGCCTGAAAATTGCAGTCAGCAAACAACATCCAACCAACCTGGAGCAAATCTGCCAGGAAGAAAGCATGAAAATCACTCCCAACCGGTGTGCAAAGCTGGTAGGAACTTATTTTCAAGTTGTTATTGCAGCAAAAGTTGGTTCTAGCAAATACTAGTCTGAAGTGGCTGAATACTTCTGCAAGCAGCATTTTTAGTTTTAACACTTAGAATCTGTGTAAGTGTCCTTTGTAATCCAGCTGAATTTGAATACTTCTGCAAGGCACCGTACTTTTGGCCATACAGTGTATGTACTTAACAAATGTAATTGTATTGTCAAATAGAGGGATCTATTACACTCAACATCAGAGTCTCCTAAATGTGGAACTCTGGTGTCCTTCATTATCGAAAGCAAACTGCGTGCTCTAACCTGGAACCGTGAGGACTACCTTTATCTTCTGTATGATGAACAGCTGAGAGATGTTTTCTTTACAATGCGTAAGATCTTATTTTATTTTCTCTTTAAAATATGATGTATTCAGCTAGTTCTGTGTCACTTGTATCGCCCTTGCCTTTCCAATACTTTCGGAGGGGACTGTATGTGATGGTTCAATTTATTTGGCCATATAGTGTAATTAAGTTGCGTTATGAAAGTATGAAGTCAATATGAGACCATCACCAGCAGTGGAGGACAGGTTCGCTCATAGCTCAAGCTGTTACTCAGACAGCCTGAAATGCCCAACATGTGTACCAGCTGAGCAGATGTTAATGGAAAGTTGGCCATTTACTGATGGCTCTTTATAGTATGGTCAGAAGGTTACAACATGTGTGTGTGTGTGTGTGTGTGCATACAAGAAAATATCCAGATGTTTAAATACCATCTTTGGGGTGGTAAATAGATCTAGAATAGTATTATGTGTTTTGAACTATGTTATCAACATGGGTCTGAAGTTTGGGAGAAAGATCATGCCTAAAACTACACCTTCTACACAGTTAACTTTCCACAAATTCCTGTTAAATCTCTCCATTTGTGACTTTCCACACCTCTACATCCCTGTCTCCTACTATTCACCATCTCTCTCCTTACTATTCAGCAACTCCTACCCACGCTTTGCTACCACAAAGCAGAAGCTAACCAGAGCTACAGCCAGACTTCTTAGCCCTTCTACAGTTCTACAGTTAGTCTTCGTGTAATTTAGTTGAAGTCACAGTCTGAACTTGCAAAATGTAGGTTAAAAGTTTAGGTGAGTAATGAGACTTTCCACATCTCCATGCAGAGCAACAGCAGATGGACAAGATCTTCACAGCACATCTCTCAACAAAAAAACTAATACAAAGAGCTCGCAATCTAATGGACCAGCTGATTGAGGAAATGAAGAACAAGTCAATACCATGCAAGCTACTGAAAGGAATCATTGAAAGTAAACACCGTGCCAACAGTTACTTACTAGGTGAGTTCTGAACTTCTGTAGCGCTTAAATTCTGCTTAGGCATCTTTTCAGTATATGTGGCTCCATCCACTGGACTGGATTTGGTGCTCCCATTTTAGTAATGTCATACAGGAACCAGACTCAGAAGGGAACCCATCCTCATCTGGGTGTCACCGGATAGTGCGATTGTAAATAAAGAACACAGTCTATTTTTTCCTAACTAGGAAAAAACATGGACGCATTTCAGAAAACAGTAAAGGAAGCAGAGGAGGATTTCAAAAAATTTGAAAGCTGGAAAAGCAAAGTAAAGGTACTCAATGACCTTAACCAAGGCATGCCAGGTACAGTGGAGTGTTTGTTTCTTTTTGAGCAGTTTTATTTTAATTCTCTTGCATTTTATTTTTCACTGTTAGTATCATTCGTCACATGTTGAAATATTAAATAATACACTGGTATGAAAACTGATTTTTGTTATGGTTTGAAGCCCCAGTAAACTTTTCTTTGATAATTAGCTGTTAGGTTCTGTGGTGAATTTATCATTGACTGCAAAAGACAAAACAGTGTTGTGTTTTTAAGCCATCTGCTTACGTCACAGAAATTGAAGTGAAAGAAGTCTCGTTGTCTGAGACGAAGAAAATCGCATTTTAACTATATGCACTATTTTATCCATAACTGCATTTTCTGTCATTGTTTTTCAGTTGATGTAAAACTTCTTGAGACAACTTTGTCAATCGAGCTGGACAAGGAGGAACGTTCACTGAAAACTATCCTGGACAAGGTGATCAGCGAAGAACCTGGAAGTGACACACACTTTCTCAATAATCAGGCATTCGAAAAGATTCACTTTCTGTCTAAAAGCACATATTTCAAAGAACTGTGGCGAAAAACAGCAAAACAAGCCAAGGACACGGAGTTTAAAGAGGTTGCATTAATTCCCCTGGATCAAGTCTACGATAAAATTTACAAACCAGCATCTGATGAATTTAGAAGCTCGTACGAGGCCTTGAAGGATCTCTCGATGAGTCTGCAGGACTTGGAGAGTAAACTGGGCAAATTTTTAAACAGCATGTCAAAAGAACTGAATACGATGGCAGATGTGTTCAGTGAAGATAGACAGCAATGGATTCAGAAGACAGGTGAACACATTGAACGTTACAGAGCTCTTCAGTCTGCAAAAGAAAATGCGGAAGTCATCATTGAACTAAAAAATAACCTTGGTCTATGTGGAGACTTTGGTGGCATTGACAACCTCGAGGTATGCAGTATCTTATGCTTCTCTTTTTTTTTTCAGGATAAACTTGGAAGCTACATGAAAGATAATCATATTTATTAAACTACTGGTGCTTGTGTAATTAAAAAAAAAAAAAAAAGGTTTTGATTATTACAGCTGAAATTGAATCGCTATTTATTTCCATCGGTAATGAAAACTACCATGTCTATAATAATAATAATAATAATAATAATAATAATAATAATAAATATTCCTGTAATGTTGTATATCAAGTTGCGTTAATGTCTAATTGCAGCATATGGACTGCAAGCGCTTGTGTGATCTCACTGAAAACGTGTCCAAAGTCGGAAACCAGTTGAGAGAAATTCCAAAACGAACAGTTAGCTTTCTAAGAGAATTTAATGAATGTATCAGACGAGGGTTCATCTCATGGATTAAAGAAATCATAAAAGGTAAGCGTTCAGTATCCCTCTTTTATAATAGTAATTATAACTTTCCTCAGATTTCTGGATTTTTGACTGCAGTTGTTATGCACTACTTGGGGAAAAGGTAATTAAATTCTTTTGACAAGCCTTAACAGGATTAATGATGGCACATTATTGGAGATTTATGAGCCATTATTGGAATTTAGAAAATGCTTCCAGAGCATCGGTAACAAATAATAACGTTAACTAATGATAAAACCGCAGTTATTTCTCATTCAAATGTAGTTAATGACAGTTTTTTGATACTTAGTACTTTATTTACTAATTTTTCAAGACACTGGGGAGCTAACGGCATTTGTGGAGCTGGCCTCGATCTCTGCTGGAGAAAACAGCATGGACATTGGCAAAGTGTGCTGTTTCAGAGACGCCGTATCTGCTGCTGCACCAATAATATATCAACTCCCTGAGAAATCTGGAATTAAAGCTCTTTTGCAAGCTGTCAACAAGCTTGGTCATGCTATAAAAAGTGACATAAATCTGGAAACTAAACTGGTAAGTTTCATTTAAAATGCACTGTTGAACTCTGCATGGAAAGCATTTCTCTCTCCCTTGTGACCTAACATGAGTGGCACGTGGTAGCTGTTTTGCGATGCACTACATGGCCAGAAGTATGTGGACACCTGACCATCACACCCATATGCGGTTCTTCTCTGAACTGTTGCTACAAAGATGGAAACACAAAATTGTGTAGAGCGTCTCTGTGTGCTGTAGCTTTACAGTTTCCCTTCATTGGAACTAAGAGGCCCAAACCTGCTCCAGCATGACGACGCCCCTGTGCACAGAGCGAGCTCCATGAAGACACGGTGTGTGAAGGTTGGAGTGGAAGAACTCGAGTGTCCTGCACAGAGCCCTGACCTCA
>CM074939.1:644094-659562 GCA_037576815.1 Pangasius larnaudii | reverse complement strand
CCAACATCAGCGCCTGATCTCACTAATGCTCCTGTAGCTGAATGAACACAAATCCCCACAGCCGCACTCCAACATCTGGTGGAAAGCCTACTTATGGTTGTATAGTGTATCTGGTGGGTGGGAATTGACAGTGTCTATAATCAGTGAGGGCTGGTGGTAACAACAAAGGGTTAAAATATAGTATCTTTCAACAGCTGCACAAGGAGTCTATTAATGTTAAACAATGCATTATATGAATGCAGAATGACGTAAGGGACAAACTCTCACACACACACACAGCTGTCCTTTTGCGTCATTTGTTCTTTGATTCGATATTGTGCACTTGGTTGAATCTCCTTCAAAGGCATTTTGTAGAAAAGACAATTCGGTAAACTTCAGAACTCCGCCACCGTGTTGTATCCACTGCCGCATCTTCTGTCACATCTTTTATGCGCTACGCCCACCACTCACCCATATTAACCTTAAAATACGAGTTCCAGTTGATTTATTTGTTTTTCTCATACTTACACGTCACTACGGTTATACATTTAAAAGACCTGTCACAATCTAATACATTATAAACATGTTATTTATTACTTTTTTAACAGAAAGACTCCTGTGACAACATGGAGTGGCTCAAAATTGCCTATGAGACTCATGGTTCTGTTGAGAGGTCGTCTTTGCACCAGGCCGCAGATATAAATGAAAGTGGGATTTACATCATCAAAAGTCCATCTGAAGCTCAAGCAAGGGTAAACTGTTCAAATCTATTACTTTCTGCACTGAGGTGATTAGTTATCTGTTGAAGATTTACAGAGGCTCAGAGGCTCTTCTTGCATTTCTTCTTACAGCTGCACTTTCGATTTATGGTTACTTGTTAAATTTATGGCTATTTGTTGGAATAAATTCAAATAAAGAAAAACTAACCAGTGTCAAACACTGTTATAATTTAAGCCCTTGTACTCTCATGTAGTTCTAACGTTTTAAAGACAGTTATACAACTATGAGAACAGACGATTAAGAATATAATTGGGCAAATGTAACAAAGGTCGTTTGGTTGTACTGAAAGACTTGCGGCATTCCCTGATGATGTTTTACTTTGTTTTGTAGATTAATCTGGAAAATTGCATCACATTAAGATGCAAGGAAATCTTGGTTGATGGACAAGATGCAGAATACAGAACATACAGCCTTTCTGAGCTTCAAGAACTGCAAAACAAACTGATGCTGATTACTGTCAGCGTTAAAAACCGAGAGGATGAAATCACAACCTACATTGAGGTAGGTTTATGAATGCAGGTGTACAAAAAAAAAAATAACTTGCTTAAAAATTCAGTAGTTCAGAATCAAATGCATGCTAATTTATTCGAATTTGCTGATGATGAATAACATTCATCTTCACACCTCACTTTTTGCTGACATTTTTCATTTGTGAGGAATTGTCCACAGTATCACAATTCCCTTCCTCTTCTGGCAAAATGTCTTTGACTCTAAATGCAAAGTCAATATTAGCATTGTTATAAGTTCTTGCTAGCCTCTGCCAGATGTTCCAAATCAGTTCCTCCCTTCATTTTTGTCCTATGAATTTTATCCAAATGTGTCTCCAATGCTCTTCCCTCAAAAGACAAGCAAAGTGATGTGGTTTGAAAATTCTGGAGTAACACCAGAGGTTACACATCTGATTACAAAAACGCTTCTTTTTGTAGAATTGGTGCATGTTTAACTTTTCTATGTAGTTAGATAGCTAACAAAGCTAGAGATAAAAAGAAGGCCTGGCTAAAGTACACTGCTCGATAACTTTGGCTAAAACACAAAGTAATTAAGAAGCAGGAAGGATCAAGTTTCTCCCTCACAAGATCTTCTGTAAAGTTTAGAAGGTTTTTGAAGGGACAGGCCGTTGTTATGTATACCTGCATTGCAGAATGTTTAATGTATTACTACGGAAAACCATGATGCCCATTCGGTTTGAACCCTACTTAAACATCCCTGCTCCTGTTAATCAAGGCCTTCAAGTAACATGTGAAATTAAACTCTGCAGGGCAATAGATCTACCACACTTCAGACTGGTCAACACATTGCCACCAGATATTCTTATTTAAAATGCAAGACAGTTTCTGGATGGAAGGATGGAGTAAATTTAAGGATGAATACATGTTTGCTGGTGATGCTGGTGTGATGCGCAGCATCTAGGCAAAGCTCTCAGGCATATCAAGCCACCTTTATTTACACAGCACATTTAAAAGACAAATTTTGGCCTGAGTGCTGTACAGCATCTCAGCTAGTCCAAACAACAATGAAATACAACACAAAATTAGTAAATCAAAATAGAAATAAAAACATTCAAGACAAAACTACGGTAAAAAGACAGGACAAAAACAGAAGACCCGATACTACAGAAATGAAAGACATTCAAATGCTTGGGAGAATAAATATGGTTTGAAATTGTAGTTAAATGTGCCAACAGTGGGTGATGCCTTAATGAAAAAGGAAAAGCTGTTACATAAACTTCCTCCGAGTCACTGGAAAGGTTGAAAGTGGCCGGTTAGATGATCATGAAGCACTTAAGGTATTAAAAAGACAGAGATCAGAGCTACAACTTGGTGCCAAGCCAAGATTTGCAGAGATTTAAAAACAAATAAAATTTGAGCTCTATCCTGCACTAGACTGGCAACCATTGAAGGGAGGACAAGAGAGATGTGTTCCCTCTTTTTAGAGCTGGTCAGGAGCTGAGCAGTTGCATTTTGAAGATGGGATAGGGTTGACTGACCCTGAGTCTCATGAAAACATTGAGCACATCCCTAAATTGATTGGCCATGCAAAGAAATGTGACTGAACTTGAAATTTATAGAAGAAACCAGCTGTAAATGTAGCCACGCTCTGCTGTTTCAGCCTTACTGTGTACGTCCGCAAATGCATACTACTTCAACTGTGATGAGCCCGGGGTAACGTTAGTAAATAGTGCCTCCATCAGACCATGTTAACCAGAAATATTAGCAGACCATGTTAACCAGAAATCAGTGAACCCAACTGAAAGCCGACATATTTCATGACATAATCCGAAAGTGACGTAATGAAATAATTCCAAACAGTTAGGTAATCTAATTGAAATAGTTTCTTTTTCCATTTAATCCCTGGAATTGATCACTCGGTCAGTTCTTAAAGCAGTGATGATGAACATAAACAAATCAAATTTACCCACATGGTGTAGAATTGCCTCTGCTACTATAGTATTTATCCATGCTTTTTTTCAGGTTTTGGAGCAGATCATAAATGTGGGAAAGTGCTTCCTTGAGCTCTGTGATGCTGGACATATTCTGTTTCAAGTCTGGGAGATGACGGCCTACTGCCAACAAAAACATGATATTAAAATTTGGGTGAAATTTGGGATTACAAATGTAGAGATCAAAGGTTACAGACCGCTGCTTGACGAGTTGAAGGGCCTGTGTGAAAGCATGAGAGGTTGCCTCTCTGAATGGTTAAAGTACACAGAGCAGAAAAGAAACATGTACTACTACTTAAATTACTTCACAGCAAAACAGCTAGTCTATCTGTGTTGCTCTATGGCTGAATTTCGGCATGAGTGGAACAATATTAGCACTGGGCTTCTTAACATGCTATCCGTCATGAAGGACAACATTAAAGAAAGTGATGTGCAAAATGCCCTCACCAAAGCACTCGAAACCCCAGCTGAAAGTGGTGGATCACAAGCAACGCTCGAACTCAGGAAGTTCCTCAATGTTTTTCCAGACACGATAGAATATTTTCTTGATATAGGAATTACAGAGGAACAGATCAAAGCAGCAATAATGTATTGTGAAGAAAACGAGCAAGTAGCAGGAGGCTACAGAGACTCACAGACTATAGAGGAGTACCAAGACACTGTGATGCAATGCATTGATGATCATCAGAATGATGAAGAATGGGTCCAGGAATGGTGTGAGAAATATGAGACAAGACGGGACGATGTCCTTAAAAATCAAATGAAATTCAAAGGTGGTCTCACTTCTAACACAGAAGAAGTGTCTTTTTCAATGACAGAGGAGCAGATTGCAGCAGCATTTGAGAACTTGGAAAATTCTGATGAGAAGATTGTAATGCTTTGGAAGACGTACCACAACAAACTCTCAGGGCTTGTATCAGACAAGTTTGTAGACTTGGATGTTCTTGGAGAAACCATGAACCATCTTGCCAAATCTGCAGAAGTGACCGTGAAACGAAAACTACCGATCATTTTGGAAGGGGGCAAACCCAACCTGATTTCCTGTAAAGATGTTGAAATGCTTCCACTCTGCCTATCTCTGTACAAAGATAAAGCGCAACCTTTGCCAACCTATGATGAAATTCTGGTCTGTACCTCTGAGACGACTGCAGAAGAGGTGGAACTGATTATCAGGAGAGCTGTACAGCCTGGCAGCACACACGAGAAGATCTACTGTTTACTGAATGCAGACAAACTGAATCATGACGTGTCCCGAAAGTTCGAGTCCATTTTCTACAAAAAAACCCAGGAGGCACATGTCCAGGGAGGCACGAATAAGAGCGATTACCAGTTAATTATTTTCTGCGACTCAAAGGCACATCACAGTTATGTTGCCACTGCTTTTGACATGTTTAAGAGGACAGTCTCTGAGAGTCCAAGTCTAAATGACGAAATTAAACAATACCTCCAACACAAGCACCAAACATCCTCAGAAGTCGAAACTGGGTTTTCAAAATTGAACCAACTTGACCGATTTCAGCTGAAAACAAAACTCATTTTCTCAGAACATGCTGGCATGGGTAAGAACTCTTCTCCACTTGGCTTAGGCATCCAGCTGCCCAGACTCATTTCATTATTTACATTTATTTAGGTACAATGTTAAAGTGTTAAAATGTACTTAGTGGGCCATTTCCACATCGTTCAATATGTGAAATATCCGATATATAATATATAAATTTAAAAAAAAATTAAATGATAGAGATTTTGTGTGTGTGTGTGCCTTTGGCTTTTTGACTTGTTTACTTTTTATTATTCTACAATAGGAAAATCCCTGTATGTGAAAAATCTTGTGAAAATGTCTGAACAAAACCTTAAAAGCGCAGGATTTACTTATAAAACAATACGGATAAGCCAGTCACAGCTGAGGACTGAAGACATTGCCTCTCAGCTGCGGCAGTATGAGGACAAACCCATGGACAAAGTCCCCAGAATCTTTCACTTTGACATACCTCCTGTGGTGAGTACTTTTATTTTATAATCTGCTGACAAAGCAGACTACATGTAAGTTTGATACTGTATTTTTAACCAGAATAGGATGCAATTCAACATATGCGTACTAAATGTGCCCATAAAGTGTCTAAAAGCTGTCACTATGACTGAGGTAGTGTGAGCTGCAAATTAATTTTAGTAGCGGAAACACTGATCCCAGCAAATTGTTAGTTGGATATCTAGTTGCATCTCAGAAAAAAATCCAAATGCTATGATTTAATGCTGTTTCTATGTTTCACAAATTTTTGTATGACAGTATATTTTGATAGGGAATTGTAAAATAATTAGATTTTTAAATTATTATACTAATAAAGGTGATGACTCTCAAAAAAAAAATTGTAGGGGGTTATATTTATTCAAAGATCATATCCAGAAAGCCTAGGGTTGAAAAACAAATGAACTCATTTGATCTCCAGGGAGAGATGGCTACAGGAAGAGGACTGGCAAATAACAATAAGAAAAAACAAATCCAAAACACTAGACATAAACAAGGTCGTGAGACAGATGTGAGGTCAGGTGAACAAACAGGATATCAGAGGTTGAGACAAAATCACAATCAAAGTGAACAATCCAGAGTTTGAAAATATAAACAGTAATGAAAACGTCTCTGGGTTACGCATGTAACCTTGGTTCCCCGAGGGAACGAGATGCTGCGTCGAAACGCCTTCGGCGTGACCGCGCTCCGAATCACGTGTGTAATCAGTCCAATGGATGAGCGAGACGTCACAGGCAGGGGGGAGGTAGCGACCTGGAAGCTTAAAAGCACGACCGGTGGGCGCCGCGCCAGTTCCTGAGGAATGAAGCAAGTGCTGCAGGGATGCCGGAAGTGTGGCACTGAGACGCAGCGTCTCGTTCCCTCGGGGAACCATGGTTACATGTGTAACCCAGAGACGTTCCACTTCAGGAACTCGAGCCGCGTCGAAACGCTATGGGAACGAGTATGGGAACGAGTATGCCCACGCCGCCAGACTTACAAATCCCTGCCTAGTGTGGAAAAGGCACAGCTAGGGCAAGAGAACAGAAGAGCCGCGAGTGGCTCGCATATCCAGGCCATAAAACCTGGCGAACGTCAGGGGCGTGGACCAACCTGCAGCATTGCAGATGTCCTGCATGGACACACCTGCCAGAAAGGCCTTAGAGGCCGCCACGCTTCTCGTGGAGTGAGCCTTGACCCCCAAGGACAAGGGGAGACCAGAGGCCAAACGGATGGCATCCACAATCCACCGACTGAGGGTCTGCTTAGTAGCCGGAAGACCCCTCTTAGGGGGGGACCAAAGCACACAAACAATTGGTCCACCCTTCTCCACAACTCTGTGGACGTACGCATCCAGTGCTCGCACTGGGCACATACAATTAAGCCTCCGATGGTCGGACTCCCAAAAGGGAGGAGGACAGAAGGCCTGCAGTATGACCGGCCGTGGTGTCGAGGAGGGAACTTTCGGTACATAACCCGCTCAAGGGTTTAGAAACGCTTTGGCCAGACCGGGCGCAGAGTCTAAATAAGAGGGGGCCACAGAGAGGGCCTGAAGATCCCCAACTCTCTTAAGAGAGGAAATAGCCAAAAGAAAGGCAGTCTTTAAGGTCAAAAGACGGTCAGATATCTCCTCTATAGGCTTGAAGGGGGGTTTACAGAGAGCCTCTAACACCACGGCCAGGTCCCACGGAGGGACACGGGATCGCACCGGAGGCCTGAGCCTCAGCGCACCGCGGAGGAAACGTGTAACCAGGGGGCGTCTTCCCACAGACCACCACCGAGAGGGGCATGGTAGGCCGCAATGGCCGCCACGTAAACCTTCAGGGTGGAGTGGGTGAAACCACCTCCAGCAGCTCCTCATACTGGGGAGACTGCGGGGGCGAATCATAATCGGCGCCCTCCACGTCAACCTTCTCGGAGGAGGACAGACGGAGCACCGAGCCCACTCCCCAGGGGGAAGAAACCGCAGAGTGGGCTTCCGATCCCAGAGAGCGGACAGTGGATCTGGTGAGTAAGGAAGGAGAAAGGGACTCGCCCGTCTCCATTCCCTCCGCCAAATCCATCTGCGAACCCCACGAGTGTAACCGCCGCTCTGCCTCGGCAGAAGTGGGGCCAGCACCGCGAGGAACTTGAGTGAAGGCTCCCAACTTGAAGAGAGCCTTCCGGGAGCGAAGCGCACGCAGCGGCAAACGCTCTCAATGAGAGCAGCCGGCTCCCTCGAGAGGCGTCTCTGCGTGCTCCGCTCCCAAGCAGACAACGCATAGCCTAAAACGCTGTCTGCTCTCGTCCTTATGCTTCGCCTTATCTTTTGACTTGGGCATTGTTTTCTCTCAGGACAGACGATACAAAATAGACAGACGATACACACAGAGCGCTTGCTGAATGACAGAAAGCTGGCGCGGCGCCCACTGCTCGTGCTTTTAAGCTTCCGGGTCGATACGCCACCCCGCCTGTGATGTCTCGCCCATCCATTGGACTGATTAAACATGTGATTCAGAGCGCGGTCACGCTAAAGGCGTTCCCATTGCGTTTCGACACAGCTCGAGTTCCTGAAGGGGAACAAAGCTGAGCAGATGCTTTGCAGTGAGTGTGTGTTTAGAGTGTGTAGTGGGGTGGTGATTAAGTCCAGGTGTGTGTGTGTGTGTGTGTGAGATCAGTAAGTGGTGACGGTGAATGTGACATTGAATGTGGTGTGTGGGTGTTGTAGTCGAAGGAGTCCATGTTTGTAGTTTATGGTGCATTCTGGGATATGGAGTTGATACACTGATGCCAGTGTATTTCTATAATGCTGCTTTGTGGTGATGCATTACTAAAGATTCCCCACCACTAGTCTGCTGTAAACAAAACTCTACCCTACAGTACATCATACCCTGTCTATCTGACCGTTCCAGCACTAATTTGCGTAAATTCTGTGTTCAGGTGACGAAAGGACTGTACACGTTTCTGCTGCAGCTGTTTGTGCTGAGATGTTTTCAGAGCCCTGATGGGATCATATGGCGGTACAATGACTCCCACATTTACTTGGTGGAATACACAAAAAGAAAGCACAGGGAATGTGACCGGCACAGCTCTGAGGTAATCACTGTACTGAATGATTTTGAGAATTTAACGTTGCAGCTTTGTTGTAAGTTTAAATTCCAGAAATGGCTGGCTTTTGTGATCGGACAGGATTCTGCTTTATCATCATTTATTTTTATTTTATAAAAAACACACACACACACACACACACAGCTTTCCTTAATCCCCCAGAAAGTTTGCTTCTCTAACGAGTGATTTTAAACATCATATTTCTTTGTTCTTTCATTTAAACGCCTCCACTGCTTGGCCTTTGGCTGGGTTTGGGCAGAAGACAATGAGAAAGAGCGAGTGATTCATGTAGTGTATTCATACCGAAGAAAAAGTGAAACATTTTCTAGACACATTTATACACACCATTGTATACTATGTAAAAGATGACATCATCTTTCCAGGCAAGATAAAACGCATTAAGAAGAAAAACAAAAAAGAAAAGAATCTGATGTATTAAAGTGGTATTACAACTCTGACCTGGTTTTATATGATATGGTTAGCTTCTCAGCGTATTTAAATATTTAGTGAACATTTAACATTACTGTAACTATTTTTTACTTCCAGATATCATCTCAAGTAGAAGATGCGTTTTTGGAAATGTTGCCGACTGTTAAGTGTCTTTCACCTGAGGAAACCCTGAGACATCTAGAGCAGAAAGGATCATACGATAAAGACTACCAGCTAATGGATGAAGGAGAGTTTCGTAGTGAAGCCTTTCAGCGCACTTACCAGTACTTCAAAATCTACAGACTAAAACAAGACCAACTTGAGGCTTTCTCTTTCCATCCCGAGTTTGTTGAAGATTCACAGAAGGAATGGTTAGAGTGTCTTCTGCAGTTCTGTGACATTAAAAACCCATCTTGGGGAGAACTGAGGAATTTCACACACTTTCTAAACAGCCAGCTGAAGAAATGCGAACAGTCTATTTTTTGTAGCGCTGCCTTAAAAGATGACCTGACAGGCTTTAAGAAATTCGTTGTGAAATTCATGATGACAATGTCCAAGGATTTTTCCATGAGATCCCTAAAGACGTCAGATGACAGTGACGAAAAAGTGGAAGATGCAGCAGCAGAAGACACGGCTCTCAAAGAATTTCAGCTCCGAAGGCGATGGGAACAACAGGCACATCCTTACATCTTATTCAATGCGGATAATGAGTCCATGACATTTTTAGGATTCCACATTCACAATTTAGATGCAGTTGATGCTCGGACTAAGGAGGTAGTGGAAAAGAAAATTATCGATAAGACACTTTTTTTCCAATTAAAGGCTCAGAGAGTGCCTTTTAACATTGACTTTGAGAATATGCCCCGTGCCGAGCAGCTTCTTATTATAGGCAGAGTGCTTGGAGTCAGTATTGTGAAGGATCCAGATGATACGTATCAGCTGACATTAGATAATGTGATGAAAATCCTTGCAATTCACCTTCGATTTGAGTCGGACATTCCTGTGATCATCATGGGAGAAACAGGATGTGGAAAGACCCGGCTGGTCCAGTTCATGTGTGACCTGCTGAGATCAGGGAAGGAGAGTCAAAACCTGATTGTGGTGAGGGTGCATGGAGGTACATCGTCCGAGGTCATTTACAAGAAAGCGAGGAAGGCGATCGAGATTTCAAAAGAGAACGAAGTCCATAATTTGGATACGGTGCTGTTTTTTGACGAAGCTAATACAACAGAGGCTGTTAATGCCATCAAGGAGGTGATCTGTGACAAGTCTGTCAATGGAGAACAGATCGAAGCACCTCGCCTTAAGATCATTGCAGCATGTAATCCCTACAGGAAGCACTCAAAGGAGGCCATAGAGCAACTGGAACGAGCTGGATTGGGATACAGAGTCCAAAGTGAGAATACGGAGGAGAAACTCGGGCAGATACCAATGCGGCAGCTGGTCTACAGAGTTCAGCCATTACCGCCAAGCCTTACTCCTCTGGTGTGGGACTTTGGGAAATTAAATGAGCACACGCAGGAGCTCTATATCACACAGATGGTCAAGACATTCTTTCGCAAAGAAAACCTTCCCGATAATGGACACCAGGCTTTATTTACGAAGGTAATCTCTGCTTCCCAGAAGCACATGTTAGAGTTAACTGATGAATGCCGGATGGTCAGTCTCAGAGACATAGAGCGGTGCATGAAAACAGTCATGTGGTTTTATCAACAAAGGCAAAAATTATTTAAGGAAATTGACAAAATTAGAGGAGAGAAAGGAAGCACTGATGATCTGGTTCGGTCTCTTATTCTCGCAATCGGAGTTTGCTACTTGGCTTCACTGGAGAATCGCGATGAATACTTAGAACGAGTTTCAAAAGCTTTCTCTCCTGGCGTGACAGACACTGACATTCAGAGAGAGATTGAGCTTTGCAAAGAAGCATTCATCTCAAACGTTAACTGTCCAGCTTCAGTGGCAAAGAATAAAGCTCTGAAAGAAAATGTATTCATGATGGTTGTGTGCATGAATCTAAGAATCCCACTGTTTCTGGTTGGAAAACCTGGAAGCTCGAAATCTTTGTCCAAGACAATTGCTGCTCACGCAATGCAGGGCAAGGCGTCCCCAAATGCTCTTTTTAAAGGATACAGACAGGCACAGCTGGCCTCATTCCAGTGCAGTCCACACTCATCTCCTGATGGGATCATCTCAATATTCAGGCAATGTGCCCAGTTCCAACAAGGCAAAAATTTGGAAGAATATGTTGCTGTTGTGGTCCTTGATGAAATTGGATTAGCAGAAGACTCTCCAAAAATGCCACTGAAAACATTGCACCCCCTTCTGGAATATGGATGTGTTGATGATGAAAGTCCTGATGAGTTCAAGAAAGTTGGATTTATTGGAATTTCCAACTGGTCATTGGATCCAGCGAAGATGAATCGTGGCATTTTAGTTCTGAGAACATCTCCTGTGACGGAGGAGCTGGAAAACACAGCTCGTGACATTTGTTCAAGTGATAAGGAACCAGTCGACACGGAGATTAAATGTTTGATTCCCAAGCTTACTAAGTTCTACTTAAGAGTGCTTGAAGAACAGAAAAGTGAGTTCTTTGGGCTCAGGGATTTTTACAGTCTTGTAAAGTTGATTATGTCCTATGCCATAAAAGCAAATGGCAGGCCATCAGATGAGGATCTAACCAAAGCTGTGCAAAGGAATTTTGATGGTTTGGATTCCCTAAATGTTCTGGAAATATTTTATGATATTTATATAGAGAGAACAAAGAAATGTGACACAGTCTCACTGCTCAGAGAAAACCTGGACATAGGGACTTCAGGGTTTACTTCCAGGTACCTTCTGCTGCCAACAATCAATCACGCTGCTCTTCAGATTTTGAAATCCCAGAACATCATTGATGAAAGCAATGTTGAAATCATCTTTGGATCAGGATTCCCACACGATGAAGAATACTCTCAGGTTTGCCGCACGGTAAACAGAGTGAAGACGTGCATGGAGACGGGAAGGTCAGTTGTCCTGCTCAATATTCAGAGCCTTTATGAGAGTCTCTACGATGCTCTGAATCAGTGCTACGTAAAGTTAGGCGGGAGCTACTATGTTGACCTGGGGCTCGGGTCTCACAGAGTTAAATGCAGAGTCAAAGACGAATTTCGACTGATTGTCATTGAGGAGAAAAGCACAGTGTATGAGCAGTTCCCTACGCCGCTGCTAAATCGACTGGAAAAACACTGCTTGGAGATTAGTAATATTCTCCCGGACCATGCTCTACAGATGCAGGCTGAGTTGGAGGAATGGCTAAACTCATTTGTGACCCAGGATTCAACTGAGAGCAACCAGCTCATCACCACCAAGAGAAAATATGACACTGTAGTTGGCTACACAGAAGATACGTGCGCGTCTGTGCTTTTACAGTGCTGTCCTCAGATCGCGTCCCGGGAACTGGATCATGAAGAGAGAGAGGAGGTTCTTGAAATGGCCCAGGAAATGCTTCTTCAGTGTGCGACTCCAGATTCAGTTTTGAGAGCAAGAAAATACATGAAAGAAAATTCTGAGAAGTTTCTAGAGGTGTATTTTGTAAAGCAGCCACACAGCAACTTAATAGAGGCTTTAAAAAACTACAGAGAGGCTGAAACCGACGGAATTTGTCTTGAGGTACGCTTTACCTGTGTATTTACCACCAGATGTTTTACTTTATGTAATATTTCATATTGAGTGTTTATTATTATCTATTATTTAAAACAGGTATCCACATATTCTCGACTGCTCAATAAAAGAGATGTGGAGAAAATCAATAAGGAGCTCGACATTACAGAGAGCAATTCCTGTCTCTTCCTACTGAATGAATTCTACACAGAGCAAGCCTTCTCTCGAACAGTGAGGTAATGCTTTTACTGACGTACGAGAGACGGTTTGTAGTAATTCCATAATTATGTTTGATAAACAAATTCAACTGTATTATTATGAAAGCTAAACTGTAGACTCACTGGTGCCTGCCTGCTTTGTGACACATTGTGATTGTTTGTTTGTGCTAGTGAGTTTCTGGCCGCTGATGCGGGAGCACGCAAACTCGTGCTGCTGCAGTCTTACTTTGATGATCCAAAACAAAGTCAGCGACTTCTCTTCTGTGTGAGGTGAAAAGAGAAACCATTTTCTGCATTTTTAATGTATAACTATTTTATTTGGCTTGAGACTGTAAAGCCACTGGATTTCTTTTTTTTTGCTAAGATATGAAGAACAAGCATTTAGCTTGTTTATAAGCATCTTATTTTATGAATTTAACAAATCAGTATAAAAGCACACACACACATGCGTGCACAATAAACTGTAAATGCACCCCAGTAATCGCTTCATGTCCAATGTTAAAGAGTTTCTCTACAAGCTGCTTTTTTTTTTTTTTTTTTTTTTTCCCCCCCAGACACAGCATTACACGGATCAAAAGTTCAGTCTCGGGTGGAGCTGCCTTTGACGTTGTGCTTCTTACAAGGCTTCCCCGGATTTCAGGAGGCTGTGGATATATTGCTACATTTGGAGGTTGTTCCTGTTTAATGTACTGATTTACACAATTTACAGAGTAATTAAATGCAGAAACTATAATGAACATAACACATCACCAAGAGAGTAGAGAGAGTCTTGTAGTCAGTGTACAGTATGTTCAATATGGCAGTTTTTCAATATGCTTTAGCTTTTATAAATACAGTGCACATACCTGTACAGTGATGTGTGTACTGTTAGTCACGAAGATTTACTGATAGAGACTCTGAAGCACTTCTGCAAGTCGCTCTGGATGAGAGCATCTTCTAAATGCCGTGAATGTAACTGTAAGTATGTCTTTGTTAGACGGCTGGGTTTCACTACACATCGATGAACTGATCGCAACTCCAGGATTTCCCAGCGACATTTATGAGCTGCAGCGCATGACTGTCTCAGAAAGTCTGGCAAAAAGTTCCTTCCCTGCGACAGGTAACGTTGAGAGAATTTTGCAACCTGCATTCGGCTTTGAATTCCTTTTGTCCTCACATCAGCAATCGTGCAGTGCTTGTATTTTGGTAATAAAGTTGTTAAAGTAATTATTTTGCATACTTACAGAGGATCCTGACATGGATAGTCCTAAAACCTCGTTTTCTGAAAAACAGGTAAGCTCTGTGAGTGTGAGTGTGTGTGTGTGTGAGTGTGTGTGTG
The DNA here is from genome assembly GCA_037576815.1 of Pangasius larnaudii. Taxonomy (NCBI): domain Eukaryota; kingdom Metazoa; phylum Chordata; class Actinopteri; order Siluriformes; family Pangasiidae; genus Pangasius; species Pangasius larnaudii. The sequence goes on along the minus strand of CM074939.1, from coordinate 645,670 downwards.
TAATACCAAAGCTCACACTTGGGTACCATGTGGAACTAGACCATGCCTCGGGATGATTTTCCCTGGGGTTTTGATGACGTGGTGTACGATGCTCGTTTGGGGAAGAACTGAAAGCATCTTTGAACTGGTCTTCAGCCATCTTTAGTAGTTCCTGAAGTAGTTCCATTGTTGTAATATGATGAACTGAGCTCCCCTTGATGGCCACTGTGCATGTTGGACCTGTCTCTGCCTTATCTCTATGTGAAGTGAAGTGCATCCGCCAATTTTCTCTCGAGTTTGAGTCCACAGTTGAGGGCTGTTGGCTCTGTCTGTGGCTGAGTGCAGAGCTGCATGGTGCCATTTGTACACTGCGTTATCTTTATGTTCTCGGGAGGGATGCTTTTGCCTTTTGTTCATACATTTGCTGTGTGTCTGTTAGCTTTTTAGGGGTAAATGGTACACTTAAAAGATCTTTTTTAAACTAATATGTGTTTAATCCCAATTTTTCACTGCAGGATGTCTTTATTGACGCACACTTGCTAATGAAGAAGTCTTTACAGAAGGGTATTTTGCAGCTGCGTGACAAAGCAGATAACACTCAGAGAGCCACGAAGCGTGTAGAGAGTCTCCATGGGCTGCTGCAAAACAAATACGCTGGTGAGAAGTCCACATTAAACACTATTCCTTTACTGAATAATTGACTAATTCATTAGCTTTGGTGATGCAGTGCTATATGGCATTTAATGCTGCGTCTTTATAAACAGGAAGTTGTAAGTTGCCATGATGTAATACTTCATCATTTTTTTTTATGTTGTTCAAGCTCTAGTGCTTGACCCTAGTTTACTGCAGTGTATATAATACTTTATTTCATGCAGTATGATGTGAAATTAATGAATTTGTTTTCAACAGTGTCTGCTGCTTTCATTAAATCACTGGAAAGGAGGATAGTCAGCTTTCTCTCAGAGCAAGAGAAAATGAAGGGAAAAGAGAACTGGGTTGTCGCTCAGGCGCTTTCTGATCGCGTTGTTGCTGAAGGCAGTTCATTTAGGTGAGCAAACATATTGTATAGAACTTATTTTATGTAAAACGATGATGAGAAGAATAAGAAGAATGAAATACTTGTATAAAAATGCTAAGATTTGCTTTTCAGACACGTGCTGTGGGTTCATCTGGAGGACAGCGTCGCCTCAGCCCTAGCCCACATTCTGGCAGTCATCGATGGAGACAATAACCTCGATAATCTGATCAATGATCAACTGTCAGAAAAGTCTGACTTCTGGCTGAATGTATTTCAGGAGGATCAGTGGGATCTGCTGCACATTCCAGGCAATATGTCAGTATTTTCTGTTCTTCTTAATCAAGGCACAGTGCACTTTCTTGGAATGATCATCAGGAAATAAAAGCTGAAATTCTAATCTTTCATATCATTTACACTATATGGACAAAAGTATTGGGACACATGACCATCACACCCATGTGATGCTTGTCGAACGTCTCATTCCAGATTTATTCCCCCTGTATGTGCTGTTATAATGAGCTCCACTCTTCTGGGAAGCTTTCCACTAGATGTTGGAGCGCGGCTGTGGGGATTTGTGTT
>CM074939.1:623215-643994 GCA_037576815.1 Pangasius larnaudii | reverse complement strand
TCTGTGCAGGACACTCGAGTTCTTCCACTCCAACCTTCACACACCATGTCTTCATGGAGCTCGCTTTGTGCACAAGAAAAATGGATTTGGACCAGACCCCTTAGTTCCAGTGACCGGAAACTGTAACGCTACAGCATATAAAGACGTCCCATACAACTGTGTGCTTCACACTTTGTGGCAACAGTTTGGGGAAGAACCACATATGGGTGTGAGGGTCAGGTGTCCACATACTTTTGACCATATAATTATATTAACTCTGTGTGTTAAATCCTGGTACTGACCATGCTCTCATTTAGTTTAGTTTATCATTATTTAGAAATGTGAAAATATTTTTTTTGCTATATTTTCCAGCTATCAAGGAAAGGTATCTGTCTTGTCAACAACTGGAGACCAGACTAAGTCATGGACATGTCATTTCCCGTTTAGCTGGGCTTTAAAAGACAAGTGTGAGCAGATTTGGGCATGTGTCATCAGTCTGAAAGGTAATGCATGCACAGTGAAAGATGAATGCTGATGCTTCACATTATAATGCCATGTTTGAAATTGACATTACACTGCTCACACTACATTGCACCACTTGTGGTGAAATTGACAAGATAGACCAAGAACTGTGTGGATGCTAATGTGGATTTCTTGAACAAAATATTAAGATAAAAAAAAAACTTAAACTGAATGCGGAACTGCTAGAGATCATTATATAAAGTGGAGTAAGTGCGAGTCTGGGGGAAGGCTTCACTGTGAGAGTACACAGATGATGTGTATATACACACAGTCGTTGGTCTTCGCTGATGTGGTGGACAGCAACAAAGCCATGGCTCTCAGCTGTTTTCTAAGCCTTGATACATGTCTTTCATTACCTTGAGAGATGGTAGGTCCATCTGAGCTGTGCTAGTGGCTTGGAGACAGCGTGGTGCAGAGCAGGATAAGTGCCTTAGGATATGTGGGTGCGGGTTCGTTCTTGGCTTTGCAGGCAATTATCAGTGTTTAAAACGTGACGTGGGGAGCTACGGGAAGCCAGTGTTGGGAACACAGCAGTGGGGTGGTGTGGGAGAACTTGATGACTGGTTAAGATGTTGGACTCAGTCTTACTCAATCGTCTACATACTTCAAGGACCATCTGTTAGGCCTGCTAAGGAGTACTTGGAGAAGTTTGAAGAACTGATAGCTCTTCCCTGGATTAAAAGCATCACAAAAGGCCATGAGCTGTTTGCCATGTTTTCTGAAGATCTTGTAAACATCTCAATGCCATCGTATCCACATGAGCTAAATAAGGTAAGTGAAAATTAAACCTGCTAGTCTTCTTGATAAATAATTAGTTGATTTGCTCCTGTGGTCGCTGGCAGAATTACAGTAAAGTCTGTTGTTGAGTTATTGGCTTAATGTTGCATATTTCTTTGTTGTTTAGATTCCCACAAGCCAGTTGCTTGTTAAGACCAAAGTTAATAATTGTGTAACAACTCGTATAGTAAAGGTTACATGGTGCTATTACCTAAATAAATGAATGAATTTCATTATAAACAATAATGTAATATGGTTATATATAATAATTTGTAGGATAAGTAAATGGATTTAAAGTGACAAGCTATACTGAGGGAGCTTTCATGGAGGTCTCTGGTTTCATCCTGAGCTTCAGCCACAGCAGTCAGGGCAGATGGATGCTTTATCCTCCTTTTCAGTATATTTTGGACAAATGTGTGCTTGTTCTTTCCTACAGTCTTTTTCAGAAACACTCACTAGACTCGCACCACGTCTCTATGGCGATTTAACGGGAAAGGATCCTGACTGTGTCCCTCTGCCCTGGCTGTATGTAGTTAATAAATACATGCATGACAACCATCAACTTTTCTACAGTTTATATTTACAAAACAAAGACGTGGTCACTGCAGGAGAAGCAACAGAGGTAAGATTTGTTTGAATTTGATTTTCATTTTTGTCCGTTCAAAAGTCGTTCTTCATCAGAAGAACACAATCACAGACAAACACTGACAATACAGTTGACATAAGTAATGTAGACATAATGTATTATTATTATTATTATTATTTTTAAGGCACTCCGCCGGGTACTTCAGGGCCTTCAGCCAAAAGAGAGTGAGCTGAAAGACTTTGGCAGCTGCCAGGAGTGGCTAAAGAAAGTGAAGTCGCTGTCTGTGACTGTTGACTTGATCCTTTCAGAGGACTCTCTGGTGACACGTCATGCTGAAAATGCAGAATCGCTCATCTCAAAAATCAGGTGTGTCCTGCAAAATCAGTCAGTACTACCAGAAAATTAAAGACACACTTTAAAAAGGGTTTTACTTACAGGACAACTTTATCACCAGCTATATGATATTACAAAAGCGATTCGCTTTGATAGACTGGCACTTTGGGTTGTGTGCAGAGTGAAGCATGCGCAGTGAGGATATAATAGAAGAATGGCACACATCGGTATTCAGATCTCAGACCTAACTACAGACTTATTCAAGAGTGCTATTTTATGCACTGATGAATAATGTTCTTTTGAGCACTGACTCTAAAGACAAGCATCTGTAGCAACTTGCAGCAATGGCAGAGTCAGGCTTGGTGCAAAAGGGGTGCGTTTATTTATTTTGGGGATGTGAGGCCGTCTCTGACTTCACTTGTTATTATCTTTCACTCATTATTGATAGTGGTGTTTAGAACAGTATGATGGGGGATAACTGTACAATTTGTCCATTTATATGGTTTAAATTCTTTAACGTTTTAAAAAGTCACACCTCAAGGCCCACATGGAAATAGCAAGTTGTTGAATACTGGTACAGAGGTTTACGGCACCAAAAAACAAGTTTACCGAAACCTGTTTCATATTTCAGACTGCTCTGGCAAAGTACCTGGATAATCTATCTCCTGATGGATCACCTCCTACAAAACGAGCAGGAGATGGAGAAAAAACTGCTGACCTTTCTCGTGAGAAATCTGTTGTTTGCATGGAAGGTATGACGCATTTTTTTCCATCCGTTTTGAGTTCAGTAAATCATGCTGTTCCTGTAAATAACACTTGGCCTTTTATCTGTTCAGAAACTAAACTCAGAAGAAGGGAAAGAGATGGAGTGTGTGATTGATCATGTCACAGGGACTCTGGCTAAATGTAGCAAGAATGCTTGTAATGTGTTCAAGTGAGTCTGGCGAATGAGGAAAACAACAAAACAGTTTCGCTTCAACACACACACACACATCATACATTATTTTACACTCGCTGTATAAATTCTAAAATATGGATCCAGAATGTAAGTGTCTTTGCAGCTAAATCGCTTAAATGAACACACACACACACATGTTACTCTATTACTAATATAATAATAATAAAAAAAAAAGTAATATTTTTGTTCTGTTGTGTCATCAGAGTCGTGTGTGGCTACTGTGATAAGGACTTCACGGAGGACGACACAGCTGAGGTCGAATGTGGACACATGTTTCACATATCTTGTTTACAGGACCACAGTGACACGCAGTGTAGGAAGTGCCAAAAACAGATCAGCCAAGATTACAAACCTTGTGGAGTTGTGGCCAAGTAGGAACATCTGGATTTGCTGTTTGTCATTTTATTTCGGTGGCCAGAAATTCAGAAATTAAACCTTTTAGAAACTTATAAGTATGCATGAATCCATTTGTCTTTCTTTCCCCTTTTCTTTCCAGAGAAACCTTTCTAAAAGTGAACAGATTTAGAAGAAAGTGCAATTCGTTCTTCGTGGAGTTCATGTGGAACTTTGTCAGCAGCAAAGAGCAACTGACTGACGACGTCCTGAACAAACTCATGGACTATGTAACATGTAGCCCATCTGCAGAAGGCAATTATTTAAGAGCATTACGTGAAGTGTAGTTTGTAGACAGCAGGTGAATTAATCCGTATTCTCTATTAAAAAGTCCTGAAACACACCACTAGTGAAACTGGTCCAGAGAATTATGCTACAGAAAGAAAATACATGATGACTGATACTGCATGTCAGAGTGAAGTGTATTAAAAGGCAAATAAGAACGAACATCCTTAGAGTATAAAATGGTTTCATCTTCAGGGATATGAATATTTTACAACATATTTTCGCAGCTACGAGTGAGAGGTCCACTTTACAGCAGTACATGAACCCAGACCCTGCTGTCCAGTCTCTCATACTCAAGATCCTACTGAAATGCGGGTACTGTGTTTGTCTGAATGTTTCATCTCTAGCACATGTAAAAAGTGACACATCTTGAGGTGTATATCTATATTGGTATAGCGTAATAACATTAACAATATATATATATATGATTAATAAACAGTGTGTGTTGCTGTTATAGAAAAATACTGAGTGACAGGGTGGAGAAGTGGAGTAATTTGACAACAATTACAATTTTTATTTATTAAAGAATGACAGATATTTTTTTCTCTGTTTTATAGTTACATTAAATGTTGTGTAATGTCAATAAAACAATTTCCTGTTCTCACTTCTGACCAATCAGAATCCATCATTTAGGAGCACTGTGATATTTATATTGTCGTGCTGTACTGTTTAGTGCAAACTGCCTCTCGGGGTAAGAACTGGCGTTTGTTTTCTGGGCAGAATGGAGGAAACGGCGCCTCAGCTTCAGAGGTTCATTGAAGAGGCTGTGAGATCAAACGGGAGGAACGCTGATGAAATCTACTTCATGGTGGTGCGCAGCATCGAGGTCTGTTGTCAGCACCGTCTTTCTCATATCGCTCCCAATCATATTAATAATAAACTTTACGCTCCAGCACAGCGATTATAAACACACAAACAACAACGTACATAGAAGTAACACACATCCAAAACCCAAGGAAAATTAGAAATGTAATCGCAATAAGCTGAGGTAACAAAGCAAACAATGAATACACAAAACTGTGCGAGGCGAATAATGCGACTTGGGCACACCCTCAGCGATGTAACCTGCGGTTATCAGGGGTTTCAGGTCTTTCAGCATTACACACCCTTGCCCAGTCACGAGCCATGCGTGATCAGACCCAAGCTTGGCTCCGGACGGGGTGTGTTCCACAGGTTACCCAGCTTGTTTCACAAATATGTAATGCAACAAGAACTGTCTAAAATACGACGCAGTGATCATAGCCAGCTCATTTAACAGTGTGCGAGAAGCTTACGTATTCCACGCATCACCCCACTTATGCAGCACATAGAATAGCACTTGATCCAGCACATCATGCTATTTACATGTTATTTAACTCCTCACTGTGTGTACATAACTCTGAATATGGCGCTAAGTGTGAAAGCTTAAAGAGTTATTAATCAAACATTTATTAATGAACTGTGCTTATTTAAATGTCCTGCAGGATCACATCCACTTTTCCAGTCAAGGCTGTCTCATCAGCAAGGCAATCAGATGTCTTGGTACCTGCGTGCTCAACGAGTCTGACCAGAACATGATTTCTGAGCATCTACACACCATCGCAAAACTGCGGTTTGCCAGCACGGTTGCCTCTGATGCCATCAGGAGTGTACTGTCTGAAGGTCCTTCCGAATTTTTACTTTCACAAAACAGACTCTGTAGATGTTTGTTTTTATTCATGTGAATTACACACTGGGTACATTAGGCTTAGCACTGGCCTTTGTAAACCACACAGAGTTGCCGTTTGGACAATTTAATCCTGCCCAGTTATACAGTTTATTTCCTCCTGGACTATTCATCTGAATCACCAAAATTAAAAAATATCATCAATGAACCCCGAAGGCAAAAAAAAAAAAGACAGACCAGTGCTGTGGTCCAGTGAAATATTAGGGCATTGGCCATGTGGAATAAAATGAACTATGCCATTTATTTCCCATGTACAGTTTATTTTTTTAAACTCTGAATCCTTCCATCATACTAAGCTCAAAGCATATGTTATCTTTCATTAGGCACTGTGACGTCCTCCTCCAAGCTCTTCAAGCTCCTTCTAGCCCTTCTCTTCTTCTAGCCCAAATTTCAGAAGTAGCATTTAGAGACTGGCAGCGAGTAATTCAATTAATTTTGATAGGCTAAACCATACAGCTTATTTAGCCCAATATAAATTTAGGACACAACTCTTTTTGATCAATTGAAGACCGTTTAATTTTAAAATAATTACAGTAATTAATGAATAAAGTGGTTTGATTAATAGGGGCTTCATAGAAGCAATTTTAAACCTTTTTTTTTTGGGGGGGTCCCTGTAAAATTGTTCTAATAATATAAATGATGTGTAATATTTTATACTTTAGAGGTCACAGTTGACGCTGAAGAGTGCAGACATCTCTTGCGAATCCTGCAGGAGCTTCTGTGTAACACAGGCAGTCCGTGGATACAGATATTTCTGCTACGCAACATCTGTGAGACGTCCGGCTTCAGCCTCGTCCAGCAGCTCGGACAGAGTGAAAGGTTTCAGTGGACTATACCGAGTCAGGTGTTGGAAGAACAGGTAGAAATCTGCATAGCCGTCTTCAGAATCTCCTCAAACATGAAAATGTGATGTTATATAATGAATGAACAAATGAATGACTTTTTGTGTTACAGTCTTGATTTGTGATGATCATTTTAAAATTTAAAAAAAAAAAAAAATCTCTAAGAGCATTTTCTATAAATCTATTTTTGAAACATCTCCTAAACATTTTTCGCTACAAAGCTGTAGTTTCGTTCTCAATGTACCACAATTTGTGACCTCAGCAGGACATGTCTACACGAGCAGTGGATCATTTCCAGATGTACGGGCAAATGTACGAGAAGATCACTGTCGACTCGTTCAGAGCTCTCGAGGAGCCTTCACACGAGATTGCACAGGTACTGCACGGGCATTTAAACGAGCATTAATAATAATAATAATAATAATAATAATCAGAATTACTAGTAGCGTTCATATTGTTTGCGTGGAAAACTTTGGAAATGTGATAGTTATATAACTCTGTATTTGTAAGCACAAACATTTAGTGTATAGGTGCTAAATAAAATCAAAATGTAGTTAAATAGAAATCGAAAAGAGCATGAGGACTGTCCACAGGCTGACAGCAGGAGGCTGTAATGAATATCAGGACATGCCATGCTGTAATGCTGCCACCAGCCACTTCACTTACTGATGGGTTTCATTTAACAGGAGTGTGATGAAAGCGCGCCGTGTTTCCGGGTGTGTATGGCGTTAGCTGCAGTCAGGCAGGCCACGCAGAGCACGGCCTCCACCAGCAATGCAGGCTCTCTGGTGAGATTTCCCCATACAGTTATACTTATTTTATTTTAGCTGCATCAGTGCATGATTATTGACTCTTAAATGCTTAAATGTGATCCCCAGATGTTCATGTTGTGAATAAATTATTATTCAGATGTACACAGTTTGTGCATAATTTTAAATCAATTTTAAATGTTGAATGGCCCAGATTCAAACCTAATGAATTGACTTTAGGCTCAAACAAAATTTCAAACAAGGTTAATTCATATCAGTCAGAAGCTACTAAATCATTGCTTATGAACTGAAATCGTATGGTATTGTGTGGAAGCCTGAAGTCTGCAGACTTCTTATTAATCTGCGGAACTCCAGTTAAGAGATATAGTGAAGATATTGTTGCACGTCCTTGCTGCATAGTCCAAGTGCTTAGAAAGTGCTTTTCCAGAGCAGCAAATGGGGCACAGCAAGAGTGATCTGAGTATTAGGGGGACCTGATCACATAGCTAATGAGAGCTTATACAGTTTATATCACATGCACAAGTCTGTAATTCATTTTAGATCTCCAAGATGAGGATGAAGTCAAGCACAGACACCAGCTGGGGGCAGCTTGTTAAAATCTGTGAATCAGAGCTTGAGGATTGCAGTCTGTCTCAGATTGTTTTACACACTGCGCTAGTAGCCCAAGTTTCTACAGCGCCAGAGATGAGGCTGCTGAACTCTCTGTGCTTCAGGCCAGGAGGATGCAAGGTCGGTGCTTTACAGAGCTAATTTCAATTTCATCAATGGTTTGGTTTACAATTGTTTTAAAGTTTTGTGAATAATTACCTTAAGCATGGTACTGTTGGACTGAAGGTGGGGGACACCCTGGACAGTTTGCTAACCCATCGCAGGGCACACACACACACACACACACACACACACATCCATTCCCACATTGCAGACAATTTGGAAATACCAAGCCTACAGCACACGTCTTTGGACTAGGGAGGAAACCGGCGTACCCAGAGGAAAACCCCCATGCACACAGGGCGGAGGCAGGATTCAAACCCCCATCCCCGGAGGTGTGAGGCAACCGTGCTAACCACTAAGCCACCTTGCCCCACCACTGAAAATACAGCAATTATGAATGTAGTAAAGGAACAGGAAACGCAGGAACGGTCGTAAATAAAATGCGGAAGTGTTTGTGCAAGTAGCCCATTACATACAGATAAATTATTTAATGATTTATGGAACTCACAAAGACTTTTCAAAAACATCGGACAGACAGAGAAGTTGAAATACACATTCTTACGATATCCAGTGCAGCTAATGATGAGGGTTGCGGGCGTAAGCAGTGAGAGCGCAGTGAGGTTATAGTGAGGAATGCAGCTCCAGCTGTAAACATGTCTGTAAAGCCTTCAGTGATGAAGATATGCATTCATTTCTCCCTTAAATACACACTTTTCTGATGTACAGGATTTCTTCATCCCAACTATGCCTAACTCAGTGAATGAAATAAAAGCCTGGATTAAAAACTGGGCTGAGGATGCGGAGAAATCAGACGTTCCAGCTGATAATCTGAAAATATGGGGTAAGGTTTCTGCATGCTTTTCTTATTTCGTTTAAATAAACATTATTGACGGTAGAATTACTTCTCTCCCCTTTATACTAATTTTATAATAATGTGTGTAGAATGCCCCTTTATGGATCGAGACCCTGTGACGGTGAAGGCAAGGCAGCCATGCCGTGGCCGGTCTCAGGGGCACTAGAGCTTTGCAGTGGAAAGAGGGATGTATAAAGTGCTGGGGGGGGAAGAGCCCAAGTTAGTGTGTGTAACGGGAAGGGATGGACTAGATATAGTCACACACAGTAAGAGCTCCTGATCAGGGGTGGCCTCTGTCCACACTTGCTTTGTGAGGGTTCATGGGAGTATGGTAAAGTATGGACTTGATGAAGGCTTAAGCTCTTGTGGCTCAACGACCGTTGTAGGAGTTACTGCAGGAGTGCAGAGTATTACTCAGGTTATTACTTTATCCCACCCAGTCTCTGTGTGAGCACAGTGAGAGTTGTATTCTTGGCACTAAGTCGGAACCGTTTAAGGTGGGTTTTGGACTTGAAGGGTGTTACTTTCCACCGTTTCCTGATTGGAGAGGTGTCCAGTATGGGGGCCTGCTGCTCACTTAACACTAACTCATTGCTGCTCATTATCATGTTCACAGTTTGCAATAAATTCCTTTTGTGAATGATCTTTTTTTTCTGTTTCTGTCCAGTGTGTAGGTGCGGGGAACCTGTTTTAATTGGCAATGTGAGTATCAGCTTCATCTTCCAAGTAATGCTTTTATATTTGCTCATATTCAGGTTGTAGTGTAATAACACTGTGAAATATTGTGTTTGTGTTTAACCCAGTGTGGGAGACCGTGGGTAAAATCACAGTGTGCCAGCTGTGGCAGTGAAGTTGGCGGTGAGCTTCACACTGCAGTAGAAGGTTTCACAGAGTTTGAGTAAGTGTTTGCCTACATGCGTGTGTAAAGAATGTAAAGAGCTTTGGTAGACTTACAGTACACCTAATTTACACCTAATGCCGCATGTAGGTTTTGTGGTTCGCACAACCTAATTCACATAATCACAAAACGGGGAGCCCAGAAAATCGCTGCTGCTGCGTAACCCAACTGTGAGGACAAGAAATTTTTCCCCGCATTAACACTGATGTAAATTTTGGACTTGGAGTGTTAAGTTGTGATCTCTCTATATGGAGATCTGTCTATATTTATCATCACCTTCTGCACACTTTCTCATTAATGCCTTTTGATCTCTTTATTAGAACTGATATCTGTATATTTAACCCCCTGCATGCTTTTAGGTCATTTGTGGATTTTGGACTATTGGCTAACAGAATTTCCAAACACAGAACAGAGACAGGAAATATATTTGCCTGTTTACATTCAAGTTCTCTTTATTTCCGCAACTCGCTGCATGAAGCCTAAGAAGTAAAGCAAGCTGCATTTGATGACAGAATGCTGCTGGTGATTTTAGTAATTACATCATATTTATTTGGTTTAATTTCAAGTGGCCTTTTTTGTTGAAATAAGTAACGTACAGGGCAGCGGAAGAGGTCACAACCTCGGTGATCCTAACAGTCGGAAGGAGCAGGATGGAGAGAGGAGTCTTTATGGTGCTAACCTTCACGTGGTGCGAGCTTTAATACACTCCTCCATGATCTGGGGTACAAGCGAACACGCTGAGGTATGTTAGTTAAAATACACACACACACACATACACACACACATACGTGTGCTGGTTAAAGTTAGTAGTGCTGGTGGGTTTAACAGGAAGTGTTGTACTGTAATATTATTGTGTTTGTGTTGCTCAGGAGGTTCAGAATCTCACTGAGATGCCACAAGGAGCACAGGATGTCAGGAAGCTCCTCTTTGGCCACCTTCAGAAGGACATCGAACTGCTCGCCAAAGCTTTAGGAAAGAGTGAGCAAGATGCTGAGATGACTGTCCAATTGTTTCTGAAGTTCTTCTTGGAGAGTTCTTCTGGTAATATTTCCTAATTTAACCGTTTCACTGCTTTCCATTAGTTTGTTAATGGACATAAGTGCAAGTGGATCAGTGCCAGTTAAGGGAAAATCCCCATCCCTGCGCACAGGAGCAGTGATAGTAGCATTAGTAATTAGTTAGTAACTTAGAAGGATCTGTAATGAGAACTAGACTCAGAAAGAAACCCTACTTTTCCAGCTTTTTCTGGAGTAGAAGCACATCTGAGGCAGAGCTTTTCAAGAGCATCTAGACCACTGCCTTTAAACAGAAACACTTGCTTTGAGCAGCATGCAGACTGAGGAAGGAAATAGCTTCTTTTTTTTTTTTTTTTTTTTGGGCAGCCACGTGTAATATGACACCAGTAATCTTTCAAGATGCGGGAGCGTCCAGTCTGAAGAAAAGTACTGACATGACAGATTTTGACAGGATTACCGGATATACAGTAAATCTCCATGTAAAACGAATCCAGTCTGAGTAGGGCAAAAAGTGATAACTCTGTGCTGTTCCCCTGCAGAGCCCAACATCCAGCTCCAAATAACAGACAGTGAGGAAAAAAGGGAAGAATGGGAGAAAGTCATTCACCAAAGACTTCAGCTCTTCTTTCAGGTAAAATTTCACTTTTTTTACCTCACTGTGAGAAATTAGCTCCTAGTCAAAGACTGAACTTAATTTTATCTTCACCAGATGTTTCTCAAAGTGCTTTGGTTTTTATTTGCAAACTCTTTATGGTAAGCAGTGTTATTACAGTTTAATAATCTGCTGATTTTAATGTTTGGATATTGTTTGTTTTTGAAGACGTTTGAGGCCCGGTTACTGGACGTGCAGAGTAATATTCTGAGATTGGGTGGCATGGATACCTTGGCACAAATTATCTACAGGAAGGAGCCAGCGCTGAAGGACCTGCCCACCTCCGGAGTGTTCAACCTTCCACTGATGTGGAGTTTCGAGCAGAAGATGACCATCCAGCGCTTTAGTCACTTAATTGAGCAGAAAGATGAAAGGAGAAACGTTCCTCTTCTCTCAGAGCTCCTGAAAAGTGTACGACGTTTATGATTATAGTGATTAGCATTTGTTCACACATCATTTATACCACTCTACATTAAAACAATAAACGCTGACCAAAGTGCTGTACCAAACCACCAGCCATGATGAACACCGATGAAACAGACAAATACAGGTTAAAAAGCCAATGAACAAATAAGTGAATGAATGCATTAACGGATGAATGAATCAGTGACTGCGAGGATGAATGAATGAATCAGACCATCAGCGGTGACCAGTTGTATTTGCATTCTAACAGGAAGCACTGCTGATTTCACTGCAGGTTTCCATTCAGTCAGGAGCCAGAAAATCAGCTGGTCTTTAATAGACTTTACATGAATGATCAGCTGTATCATTATATCATTATATTATATTACAATAAATATTATTATAAATATTAGAATTATGTCTTATAATAAAAACCTGCAGTCACACTGGCCCTTTGAAGAGAAGACTGAACACCACAGGATTCATTTTTATTTTATTATTTTTATTTGCAGCATGTTCACATCCGACACATCAGATATCTCCCTCAGGTGCTCAGCCTTCAGCAGAAGCTGATGTGTTATTTTGAGAATCTGGATCTGCAGTGTTACAATAATGTGCCCATTAACACCTTCACGAAGGAGAATGTGGCAGGTGGGAAACTCTGCTCTTTTCTCTCAGTGGTGTGCAGTTTAGACTGAATATAAGATGAAACAATAAAACACACAGCCACAACAGTACACTTTACTGTGTATATAGAAACACAACGGCACGAGACTTAAAGGATCTGCTGTTATCGACTTGGTGCCAAGTATTTTCATGTAGCATTTTACAGTTACGGAAGATCACAGGAGAAAATGGCTAAGAGCGAGTTGTTTAGTTCTGTTATTAATAATTAATAAAATCCATTATTTCCCCCGTTGTATTATGCTGTTAATGCTCTTGTTGCTGCTATATGGACTTTTATATGTTTGTTTGTCTTTTAGATCATGATCAGCAGGCCTTCAGTGAAAGTGCTGAAATTGTGAAGTTGTTATGGAAACATCTAAAGTCAATTAACTGTAAGCCTTTTAAATATTTTCCTCCTTCCACCGTTGTAAGAGTAAAACTAAGCAATAGGTCAAGGTGCGTTGTGTACTTGTGTGTGAGCTTCAGTTTTCAGCTGGAAACATGACCTGAGAACGTGTTAAAACATCACGACAACTTGTTGTTCAGACTCACAGTTAACCGCCGAGCTGAAGGAAAAAGACGAGAAGGACTTGATGATTCTGGACCTCCTACCAACGGAGCGCTCCGTCACTCGGATTATAACAAAGTACCTCAGCCAGATGCAGAACAGCTTCATACAGATGACCAACCCTGCAGCAGACAGGTACGCAGACAGGTACACACCGGCACCGGGTGTGTGTGATAGCAGCAGAGTTTCACTTCCAGTCGCTCCGAACAGGACCTCTTCTACTGAATACCTTAAAACTCGAAGGGTGAAATTACACCTTATATTTAATTAGAATTGTGCTGTGATCCAAATCAGACCAAAAGGCAGTTATTTAAGGTTAAGAGCTGTTTTCAGTCTTTATTACTCTTTATATACTATACTCTTTATTTTATTTTTTAAACTTCGATGCTGTAGATAGGCACTGATGTTTGATATTGGCTATTACTGGGTATTATAACTGTCATCATTATAAAGATTTAATCTCTATTCACTAATTAAAATGAATTGCTATCATTGTAATTATGAACATGGCCTGTTGTGACATCATGGTTATATTTTCTTATTATTATCTTTTTTTTTTCTTCTATGTTTAAGGGTAATCACTGCTAATGAGCTCAAGCCTTCCCATGTCATCACCTGTGTTCCTGAGCAAGACTTCCTCACTATCGCCATTTCAAACATCGACCATGTGGTGCACGAGGACGGGAAAAAGAGCACCAACTATAATTTTAAAACTGTGGAGAGGCAGATAATAGATCGATTCTTCAAAGAGAAACCCATGATCAGAGTCACTGTAAGCTATTTTAAGGCTCTTTTCAGACTTCGGAAAATAAGATACAATGCTGTGAAAAAATGAATGACTAATAATTCGAATACGTTATGGTTTCTATAGTAACAGCTCGTTCACAGGGACTGGTCCAGCGGATGCTCCACAGAAACTAACTTGCTATGCGCAACATTAAATGCAGCTATAAATGGATGTGTTGTTCTTTAATAAGTTAATAGTCGTAATAGATGGCACATTGCTGTGGTATTAGCGGAATATAAAACACTTGGGACGTGCTGTTTTAGGTGTTTTATTCCCTTCTTATCACATGAACATGATTTGCTCATAGTGTTGATAATCATTTAAGCTGCTTCATTATGCAAAGTGTCAGTGTCTACAGCAGTGTCTAAAGAAAGTATGTTTTTATTTTTCTCCTCCTACAGACGCTTCCGTTATTTGAATATGACACAGGAACAACGCTGCGTTCCTTCTTCAGCACAGTGCAGGACAAGCTGGTATGAACTGGCCACTGCTGTGCCTTAATGTTTCATGCAGAGAAGGACACTCAGTCGATTCGTTTCCTTTACAGCGCTCGGCTGTTCCTTCCTTTGTGTCTGAAGTAGTTTAGCGCTCTAATCTAAATATTGGAAATCGTAGCTCTGAGAATTAGGCAACAAGCATCATTTCACAGAAGAGGTGGTTAGCTGGCATTTATAAAAATGATGTGGAGCATAAAAATCGTTATGATCAAAAAGCTGCATTTATATGTCGACCCCTAACAGAAAATATGATATTTTTGATGATGTTTAGTTTTCTTCCCCCACAGGAGCCCTTGAGCACCAACAACAGGAATTGCATCATGAATGATTTCCGGTTTTTGAATGAGATCTCCGCCGCTCTTTCCACTCTGCGGATTGTTATCGGATTTCTGAAGCTGTCGTTTCCTGCACCGGAGCTGAAGCTCATGGCGTACCTGAAGAAAGACCTGAAACTGGACGACCGAGCGCAGACACTCAACTTACAGGTGCATCCACTTCTTCTGCAGTTTTTTTTTTCCTGGGGTTTTTCCACAACTGCCTTTACATGCTGCTGGTGTTTTAGACTGCAATCCTCATTTTCTTTATATAACACATGAATTATTTATTATGGTGTTTTCTATATTAGAACTTTCTTTACTGAATGACATGATAAATATTACAGTTTCAGTTACATTTTTATTTATATAGTGCTTTAAACGATAGACATTGTCGCAAAGCATCATTACCTAGCAGACGGTCAGTTTAGCCTGTCGTCGTGCTGCCTGGCCCTGGTTCTGGATTAACTAATCACAGATTAACTAAGCCTGTCCTAAGTCTATGAGCTATACTACAGGAAACAAGAGTAGCAGATACATCAGTGATAATAGTATAAATATAGAATTCTGAATTTTAATAACAGTTTCAGGTTTGTTCTCAGGTGCTGCGATCCAGCCAGGTGAAGCACATTCAGTCTCTGTGGGAAGCGTTATCACTGAGACAGTCATCACTGCTCATCGAGATGAATCAGGTACAAGTAGCCTCTGGCTTTCTGTCACTGAGCTTTAGGTGACGCTTTCTGTGAAGGCTGCACTGATTTATAAACTCTAATAATGTTCCATATTTTAAAGTCACTAACAGTCAGAACAGCATTATAGTATATTATATATTTAAAAAACACTAACACTTCAGTTTACAGTATCAACTTAATTGCAGCTTTATGAGGAGTTATCTGAGTGTATAAGATGGTTATAAATCTAAATAAGAAACTTTCTGAGCACAGTTATAAAGATTAATGAGTGCACTGCTTATGAACCGTAACCTTTTCAGAACTTTGCAGAACATGCACGTGTAAGTACTTTACGTTTGTCTGTGGTTTAGAATCCCTTTATCATGATTGAGGATCGCACTTTTCATGAGACGTTCACAGAAGATCAGAAGAATGAAAATAAGACAATTCTGGCCAACATCCCTAACTTGGATGTTCTCATCACCGAGCTCCACTACGTGATCCTGAACATCAAGCTCAAAAACGTCCGTCCAGACTGGACGTGGGTTTTTTATTTATTAAATATGTTACACAACACAAGCAGCTTTTGCTGAACATAAGGTTCTGAATGTGCAGACTTGACAGTTTATGAATCCTTTTATACATGCTTTACAGACCGTACGAGGAAAAGATTCCAGTCAGCAAGCGTGATTTCACTGTCCAATATTTCTATCCCATGCACAGGATCACGGAAACGTTTAACGCCTTCCTGGACTGCGCTGAGATCCACGAGAAGGCCATCGGCTGTCTGAAGGATCTTCAGGAGATGAAGATGAGATACGGCATCGCTCTTTGGAAACTGGCAGTGCAGATCAAGAAAGGGATAAAAACCACCGAATCCGTGTGAAGTGAAGCTGCAGCACACGTGCATCCATTAATATTACAAAGCTTCATTTACGTTCTGTATATTTATTGCAGTCAGAATTTCTGTTCTTACACTGAAACTATATTGGAAAGCATTTAAACTAGAACAGACGTGAACAAACACAGCATTCTAAAAAGCAGTTACATTGAATAATAAAGGTATTTGATGTTATGAAAATAGAAAATCTGCATTAAACCTTGAAATGCCGCTTTTGAGGGGAAAAAATAGTTTATATAGGAAAATATTTCCTTTTAGCTACTGAACTCTTGTCAGGAGGATTTATTCTTTGATAATGTTAATCATGATATTTTCCAAACATTTAGAAAAATGAGTGAGGATTAAAGTCATTTAGGATGTGGAGATCTGAGATTCCTGTTTTCTGTTTTCTTTTCGGCTGATTTGTGTTCTGAATGTCGTCGATTGGGCTTCTGCGATTTCTACGCAAATAAAAATGATGATCATCCAGTTCCACGGAGTGCTTTATTTATTCCAGTCCATCATTTAGATGCGTATCTGCTATTTTAGCTTACATTGTGAAGCGATGAATTTTACTGATCTACCTCTGAACTCACAGAAGTCTCCTTATCTGTACCAGGCAGACAGAGAGAGGAAGACAGGAGAGAGAGAGAGACCGAGAGAGGAAGACAGGAGAGAGAGAGACCGAGAGAGGAAGACAGGAGAGAGAGAGAGAGAGAGAGGAAGACCGGAGAGAGAGAGAGAGAGAGGAAGAGTCAGTGCTTATCAGAGAGAGCAGCAGTCTCACTCAGAGGAATGAACAAGGACAAAAGTACTCCCATGGGACACCACACTCCCTCTCTTTCTCTCTTTTTCTTTGTCTCTGTCTGTCGCTTTCTTCCACTTCTGTCTCATTTTCGTGTCTCATGCTTGAGTCTCTCTGTCTTATTATAAATACTATAATATGGTATCTTACATATCCACCTATCCTCAAAACTCTCTTCCCTTCTGTCTCAACTCATTCTTATTGTACACTCTTTTTCTTTCTGTGTTTTTCTGCATTTTAATTTATTCTCTCTCTCTCTCTCTCTCTCTCTCTCTCTCTCTCTCTCTGAATGATACCCACCAGTGGTCCATTGAATGTGTGTTTACTTTCTCTGCTCACTGTATCTGCTGAACAAAAGGCTCTAAATGACCGAGTTAACGTGCGACGGAGAGCAGAGTGGAAATGAACACAGCTATAACAGTACAGTAATGACCATGCCCTAATCTCTCTCTCTCTCTCTCTCTCTCTCTCTCTCTCTCTCTCTCAGACTGTGAGAAACACACATGCTGTTCAAATCTGACCTTTTATTTTGTCTTTCATTCTCTGCTCACAAACCCACAGATTTAAAAGCAGCTTGCAGGCTTTCCCACACATTACAGCCTCTTTCCTTTTGTGTGTGTGTGTGTGTGTGTGTGTGTGTGTGTGTGTGTTCGTTCCATCCACAGACCTGCAAATAGTGAAAGGTTCTAGGTTCCAGGATGTTTCTTTTACGTTTCTCCATCGCCGCTGACGTATTTGTAGCTGTGGCGCGAGTGTGCCATCCTCCTATTAGTGGAGTTCAGATGAGTCTCATAGCACCGTATAAATTTCTAACACTAACACAACTTTGCAGTCAGTTTGGTCGCAGTGACACTAAATCAGCCGCTGGGGAGCGTCACTTTATTTTCTAAGACCATCGATCTCAGCTCACAACTAAAAAAAATCTTTATGATGTGAGATTTTTGTCTGTAAATCATAGTGTAAACTTGCAATAAAAAAGTCTAGAACACAGGGTTGCTGCAGATCTGTAAAAGTCTTAAAACATTTTAAAATCGCTGTTTGACATTTAAGTTATATTTCTTAAAGTGTATTGAATGTGTTGTTTTTAAAAAGTAGGTATTACATTTAGCTGTTCTCACATATCTGAGTTTATCTGGGTTTGTTCTGGTGTCGACATGGTAATAAATTTCATTTGGCCAGGTCTTAAAAAGGTATTAAAAAGGTATTGAAGCAGAACCCTGAGAACAGCACAATGCCACACTCCCAGGCTCCTGCAGGCTCCTGGTGCAAAAGTTGGCCCACCTTTAGATGTTTCACAAGTAACAAAAAGTAGTAGTAGGTGGGAAGCATCTGTCTTTCTGATAAATCCTCTGAAAACTTTAATGATCAATATTTGCCTTTGTAATCACCTCGAACCACTTTAGTCCCTACGTCTTCACAACTGGTGTAACTGGTGTAACTTTGCCAGATGTCCTACTTCACCTTCTACAAAATCAGGTCCAAAGACCGAGAGCGTCAGGGCAAATCTTTTCTCTTCCTTCCTTTTAAAATTATTCTTCTGTGTCCTTATACTCTCTTATGTTTTGGAGTGTTGGCATGATGTAGATAATGGGGGGTGCAAACTTTTGCACTGAACTGTATGTTTCGTATATATATGAGTGAGTGGTAAGAGAAGATGGATGTGTGGAGTTTGAATGTGGAGTACGATGTGCAGTGTGTTGTTTAGTAACATTTTTTCAAATGGCCAGCACTGCAGGTGCTGTGTGTGTGCGCGTGTGTGTGTGTGTGTGTGTGTGTGTGTGTGTGTGAGAATACACCCAGCCTGCCCTCCGTAATCCCATTATGCAAATCCAAGAAAATCCGAAGAGACTTTTCACAAAACACTCCAGCGCTTCGAGGAGAAAACACACACACAATGTCTGCAGCTAGACAGACGCTTCAGATCTGAGAGCAGAGAGTGAGACAGCGGGAGAGAGAGAGACAGAGAGAGAGAGAGAGAGAGAGAGAGAGGGGGGGGGAACGAAAGAGAATGAGAGTCAGACAGAGTAAGAAAGACAGGTAGAGACATATAAGTACATCCAGGAGAAATATTTTATTTTAAAAATTCTTGCACTGGCTGAATTTCCTACAAAATGTAAAATATAGTTTGTAGGAAAATGTGTCAGTAGTACAAGTCTTTACACTATCTTTACATTTCTGTTTGTGTGTGTGTGTGAGAGAGAGAGAGAATTTTGTCTAATGTACAGTGCACTGAAATGCTTTGCTAATAATTGATATTGATTACATTACCACTAGTTTGTTGAACTAGCATCTGACTAGCTGATGAGCACAGCAGGTAGTTAACAAGCTGATCAAGTGGATGTGAGTGTACAGACTCAACATCTTATTTTATATCTGAGAAACAACTGTTTAAGAAGGTTTAAGAAAGTCGACCTTGAGGTTGTTGAACTCTTGACAACAGATAAGCCAAGAATATTATTACAGCTGTTTCAGTCGATCTGTACGAGAATCATGCCGCAGTAATCAGACGAGTTTGGAGTCGAGTGTGTGTATAAATGTTCTTCTGTATACATCTGTATGTGTGCAAACTGCTGTCTGCTTTCACTGATTTATAGGCAAATTTACAATACAAGCAAATTCAAATGTGTGTGTGTGTGTGTGTGTGAGAGAGAGAGAGAGAGAGAACTTTGAGTCATTTTTAAACCCTCAGGTTTGTGTGTATTTTTTTAATAAGTGTGTAATTTATGTGTAGCCCTGTGGTCACACTAAAAGAGATTACCACACAGCTGATAAACCCCGAGTGTAACCCTGTCACAGGGAATCTGCCAATCAGAAACCGTTCGGATGATGTCACAGCTCTCACACACACACACACACACACACACACACACATACATATATATACAGAGAGAGAGGAAATAGCACTGGGTGTATGATGCTCCGCCTGTCTGTGTGGTTTGCATTGAAATGAAGCTGTCTGTGTGTTTCAGTGAAAAAACTCTCAGTTTTAAAACATGTTTGCAGCAGATACTGTTCTCTTACGCATTCTGTCACACACACACACACACACACGATGCTGATTTAAATAACAATACAAACTGTTTGGGATTGAATGACACTAACGGTGAAGTAAAATGTGATTTATTTAGTGCTGTTTCTGAACATCTGCAGCAGCTGCATGACACATTTAGGACATTTGTTCTAACTGAATAGAGGAAATCTCGAACCTTTGCTCCAGCGTAATCTAGTAATAATCCAGCTGTAATTTCACAGGCAGAATCTCTAGAATCTCTGCTGTGGCTCTTATGCACAGTTTATTAAACTTTCACAAACACAGTCTAGAACCTCTGCTATATTTACTCAAATAAAATCAATGAGTTAAAACAGTATTAATGAAGCGTATTGTGTGTTAAAAGAAAATTATTGGCTGGGTGTCAGAACAGGGATCCTGTGGGATCCAGCAAAAAAATTGAGTTTATTAAAAAATATCAGAGTGATGATATTTTCCTACGAAACAAAAATACTCACTGTGCGAGTTGAAAACCTGTGGACAGGTGTGTTAATGTAATGTAGTGTTATTACTGGCAGGTGTAAATGAGAGTGTGTGTGTGTTCATCAGGGTGAATACAACACAGCTGTAAAATTCATAAGCCTCCGCTCGTACTGCCGTCCTCCCCCTCCATCCCTCCATCCCTCCCTCTCCCTCTCCCTCTCCGTCTATTCTTTCTTTTCTCTGAGAGCATGTCTGTGTCAGAGCTCAGAGTCTCTCTGAAGCTCACAGTGAGAGGACACACTGACCAGAGACTCTCTGAAGCTCACAGTGAGAGGACACACTGACCAGAGACTCTGAAGATCACAGTGAGAGGACACACTGACCAGAGACTCTGAAGATCACAGTGAGAGGACACACTGACCAGAGACTCTCTGAAG
>CM074939.1:580396-586305 GCA_037576815.1 Pangasius larnaudii | reverse complement strand
CTCTCTCACACACACACACACACACACACACACACACACACACACACACACTCTCTCTCTCTCTCTCTCTCTCTCTCGCTTACGCTCACACACACACACTCTCTCTCTCGCTCACACACACAAAAACAGAACAAACACACAAACACACTCACATACTAATGGACAGAGACAGTGTGGTGAAGAAAGACAGACTGGACAAAGCGACTGACTGGTGGACAGAGACGGATGAGTGGAGAGAGAGAGAGAGAGATACAGAGAGAGAGAGATAGATACAGATAGAGAGAGAGATAGAGAGAAAGAGAGAGACAGGTGGACAGAGACGGATCAGTGGAGAGATAGAGACGGATACAGAGAGAGAGACAGATACAGAGAGAGAGAGAGAGAGAGAGAGACAGATACAGAGAGAGAGAGAGAGATACAGAGAGAGACAGGTGGACAGCGGTTATGGTTTGAAGGGAAGCATACAGCTGTGGGATTTCGCGCATGCGCACTAGCACACAGCGTTGCCGCTGCTGTTTACTGTGGTTTTATGAGGACAAATAAACCCCCAGGTCAGGACTGAAACTCTTCCCAGCGCTCAGGACTCTCAGCTCCACAGCGCTAATGCAAACGTCCTGATTCACTGTGGAATCTGTAAACCTTTACACCGTGACATTTCTGCATCATTAGCGCGCGGCCAGGTGTATCAGGTGACTCATCACCCGCGTCATCATGCTAGCCGTGTTAGCTGCCGAAGTTAGCAAACATGAGCAGGGACACTCTTTACCTTACATGAATTAAAAATAATTACATTTTTATAATTATGAGGAGAGTGGGATTTTAAAGATTCAGACTGTCCGGTGTCGATAAGGAAATATGAAAAGTGTTGGTTTGGAGCAGCGAACCGGTTAAACCAGAGCTAGCATTAGCATTAGCACCAGCGTTAGCATTAATGAGTGTTCAGGTTAAACTCCACCATCACACACACACACACACACACGGATAAAGCTGTAAAGTCTCCTCACCCTCAGCAATGACCCTCTTGATGCGGAGTTTGGTGTCTCCGAGCTCCACCACCTGACCCACGAAGTCGTGCTGGTCCCGGCTCGCGGCTCCGGAACCGGTACCGGCCAGGAAGCCCAGAGCCGACTGGAACAGGGACATGGTGATCCGGTACGGCGTCCCTGCTGTGTAAAAACCCCGCCTCAGACACCCACAGCACGGCTACACCGCTGCACGGCCCCCGCTCCTTCCCTTCCTTTCACACGCGAACGAACAAATCTCTTGTTTTAATTGCGTTCCTGCACTAACTACTCAGCCATTTTACCCACCGAGTCACAACGAAAGGGACTCATTTCCGTATTTTGCGTGACGCCGTGACGTCAAGACGTAACTCGTTTACGTCACGACGTCTCACTAAAGCCGCGTTTCTGCTACAGAGGAATAACATTTCAGACTGTATTACTGAAATAAAGCAATATTTTAATAAATTATATAAAATAAAGATGACTGTGAAAGATGAATGTGTACTTGTTTAATTATTAATTATATGAATTATCCTGCGTGAAGACTCGGTGTGTGTTGAAAAGATTTTAACTTTCATCATTTTCCTCATCATTTCATCAATTTAAAAAAGGCCAGGTTGAAAACGTCAGCTCTGTCTAATCTAAACACAGAATGTCATGAATATAATCCCATTATTCAAGCATTAACCACCATCACTATTTATTTATTAAAGCTCTTTATTGTTTAATTTTCTACCAGAAGAACCCAAAACACTGAACAGCTCTTTTCCTACTTTAATCAAACCGAATTAAGTTGGTTTGAACCTTCATGTTTCTCATGGTGACTCACTATAAACTCACTGAATCATCAAGTAAACAATAAGTATGAGAAATATAACAGTAGCAGTGGATAATCACCTCCATCTTCATCATCCTCATCATCATCACTGCTGAGAACCAACATTTACACCCTTAATTATTATTGTCTGTGTGTTCATCAGGTTTATCTCTGTATATAACAATCTCAACATAATAGAACTGATTAATAATAGACTGTCAGTACTACTACTACTAATATTAATAATAATAATAAAGTGACTTCTCTTAGTTCTAATTTCTCACCTGTGCTAATACGTGAAATGGGACTCACGCTGAAGCTACGATGTTTGTACGTAGCTAGCTAACAAATACTGGGTGTCTACGTCACGCAGGACTTTTTGCTTAAACGTGTGACGTCACACAGACTTTCTGAACGTTGGACTGTTCCTCCGCCATTTTAATGCCCTCAAATCTTCTGGAGTTTGGTCCTGCAGGTCTCCCGCACTTCTCAGGATCCGATTCAGCACGCGTTAAATGAAAGCGCAGGACTCGGGTGTGTGCTAAAAAGATTTTAACGCTCATTTTATTTTTTTTTTCTTAAAAAAAAAAAATATAAAAAGAGAGAGAGAGAGAGAGAGAGAGAGAGAGAGACAGAGAGAAGGTGACATATACAGTGGATATAAGTTAATATGCATATGGTTATATGGAGAGTAACAGAAAATCCTTATAAAATCCTGGAAGCAGTTTAATATAGCGGAGGATGAAGCCCGGGGGGTTACAGTGCTCAGGAATATGACATCAACAGTATAGTACAGGGACAGGAGACAGTCCAGAGAGACTCACTCACCAACACACGTGTCTCTGTGCATCAGCATAAACCTGGAATATTACTGAAAATCAATCGAATAAACATGGACGCTTTTAGGAAATGACACGATTCCAAAAGCTGCCGCTGACACTGAGACGGCGCTCTCTGAAAGTCTTTTGAAAATGGAGGAAAGACGACAGTCACGGTCGTACACCAGACGCCAAACTTAACGTGGACTGAAAAAGAACGTACATTCAAAAAAAAAAAAAAAAAAAAAAAAAAAAAACAACCCCACGACTGTGACGTCTGCTGGACGCTCACGTACGTCTCCGGTCGGTCAGTCGCAGCTCGCTCAGTCCTTATTGCGGGGATGATCTGAAGCACAACACTGTTGTTAGTGGCAGTCCCATTCCCCTGGTGTCTTATTTACACCATTTATTTATACGAGCACGAGGACCCTTTTCCATCAGTTTATTTTGATTAGGACGGATGAGCATCGAGAGAAATGGAGAGAATTTCCAAATAAATACTGCTTTAAAAGTGTAAGGCTGCTTTCACCCCTGGTGTTATTACGAAATCTTTCTTGTGGCCGAAGAAAGAAAAAGTGTGAAAGCAGCGTGAACCGATGGCGTTGGGGCTGAATGGGACAGAATACTTGGAAGTAGTGAACACTACAGAAGGGTTAAAGAGTTTAATCGGTTAAATCCTGCTAATCTGCAGGATCTACATTCATTGGCCTATCACTAAAACACTGTATGATCCATATGAACACGGGGTTGGTTCCGCAGGAAAGAGGGAACGCAGTCCAGAACGCCACCAGCACGGAGTACCGTCAGTCGCACATCTCTCACCATCGCTCCATGCGCCTTCCAAACGAGCGAAGGACTGGATTCAACGCAGACGAGGACAATTTCGGATCATTTCGAGTCATTCTCAGAAGGTCTTGACGAATCATATAGTTCCGTTCATCAAACGAGACTCTTGGGGAAGTTTGAAAAAAAAAGATGGCGGACAGACAGCACTGTCGCACAACGACACGTAACCTTTTCGCACAACGCCTTTTCAACCCACAGTGTTGAATCCGAGCTGGTGAAGGAATGAATTTTTAAAAAAAAAATGGTCCCGGAGGACTGGACTGGATTAAACCGGACCGGAATGGACTGGAGCGGTCTGGCCTGCGGAGTATTGGAAATTTTCTGGCATTTTAATAAAGAGTCTGGCTCTACAGAGTGTGTGTGTGAAAACGTGTACAAATCTAATTATATATAGCTTGTGCATTAAACAATTAAACAAAGTGTTTTGTTACAAACATTCAGCATTATAAATGGCAAAGCAGCACAATGATTTTAGCACAAACTGATTAAAAATCTCCTCTCTGTTGGAGGTGAAGTGACGGATTCCCGCCCACGCAGGCAGTCCACGATGCAGTGTGAGGTAGTGAATCATGGCTGCTTCCATTCATACTCAATACACACTTATTGCTTCACTGTATAAAAGGCAACACGTGAACTCATGCGGTCGTGACAGGGGTGACTGACTACGCTAATTAATATCGCGCTAGGCGTAAGTGCGGGCTCGGTTTTCCAAAAACATCGCACCGAACAGCTCGTAAAAACGACGACATCATCACGCACCACACGTACACGAGGATCTGCGATGCTTTTGTCTGGAAAACCGAAGCCACACCGAGGTGAGAAAAGCAGGCTGAGAAGCGCAGAAGATACAAGATACCGTTGCTTTCCTTTTGCCGAGCTGATTAGCTAAAACCATTGTGACGTGTGAGGGAGATTATAATGCGCACGGCTTCTCTGGCGCTTCTCTCTCGCAGAAAGAAGGCAAAGTTGACTGAAGTAGCTAAAAATCGACGCAAACAAGGAGATCGATGTGAAAGTTGGAACCTAGCATGACCGACGCCAAGTCATTTCTGATTAGCCTCTAGAGTTTCACAATGGAGATTATCAGACGTCATTTCCTCTAGACCTAGATCTGACACTCGGTGACTAGCACGGGTTAGCAGAATGTTAGTGGCTTGCTAATCCATAATGCTAATAAATAAAATTCGAAACAAAAAAAAAAAAGACTTGAAATATTTTTAAAACAGTACTACATTTAGTCAGTTGATTTCCGAACAATTGCACAAATAGGTATAAAATGTAAAGCGTGTCTTGCTTTACACATAAAGGGCCAGTTAAGTAAAATGCTAATGTGTCTAATAATGATTGTATAAGCCAGACCTTAGCAAGACCATGTCTGAGTTCTGATCTCTTTATTTCTAGACGTGATGATTTTTTTTTTTTGGTAATTTCTTCATCTCATGATCTTATTATCTTGCTAAACTGCTGGATCTGACACGCGACTGTTCGGTCAGAGATCAGGCTTTGCTAATCGACACAGATGGAGAGATGGAGCGGCTAGTAACGCTAATAGATGCAGTTGTAAATAGTAGCTTAGCTAACAGCTCTTTGTTCTATATTGTGTGTGTGTGTGTGTGTGTGTGTGTGTTTGTCAGTGGAAAGCAACAGCGTTTGGTTTGAAGTAAAAACACCTAAAACGTTGCAGATATTTTCAAGGGAAACTGAAACATCTTCGGCTGAATTTTGGTGGAAGCGGTTAAGGCACGCGTGATGTCCACACTGCGTAGACGTTTTGGCATTTTATACATTTAATTCCATCGATGATTACCGTATTTTCCAGACTATAAGTTCAGCAATCAGTGCGCACACTGTTTCTTGGCAGACAGAGTTAATTTCCATTAAAACAACCTGAACACTGCCCCCTACTGGTGCAGTCAAGTTTAGGTTTTGTCCCGTTACTGTTGCCGTCGTCCGGCGCTCTATTGTTTGTCAGTTAATTTAGCTTCGGGTTTAATTGATCAGATTTCACTTCCTGTACGTATACTTCAGTTTAACTACGCGTACGTGAGCACACGAAGCTGCTACTCGAGCTGCTTTTGTTCACGCAGTCGTCCGCGTATCTTATGCGAATCCAGAGGATTAAAAGCGACATCCACTAGGGGGCAGGGTAGCGCCGAAACAACTGGAATATCTCCCTTGACTACTTATTGCATGTCAACAGCCAACATGGAGCCATCTGAAGAGGCGACTTTGTTGTTCATCTTGTGAAGACGGCGGCGTAAACAGCGGTAGCGTCACCAAGGTGTTAAATCAAACGGAGAGTACGCTTCTCTCGTTAAAAAGTCATATTGTCCAGGTTTAACGCATTGCCGCTTTGCTGTGCGAAACGTCGCACATGGTGATCTGTAACACAACTTCCTTTAGTCTAGAAAATACGGTATGATG
>CM074939.1:517920-533761 GCA_037576815.1 Pangasius larnaudii | reverse complement strand
GAGAGAGACAGAGAGAGGTAGAGAGAGAGACAGAGAGAGGTAGAGAGAGAGAACAGGAGGAGGAGGTAGAGAGAGAGAGAGAGACAGAGAGAGGTAGAGAGAGAGACAGAGAGAGGTAGAGAGAGAGAACAGGAGGAGGAGGTAGAGAGAGAGAGAGAGACAGAGAGAGGTAGAGAGAGAGACAGAGAGAGGTAGAGAGAGAGAACAGGAGGAGGAGGTAGAGAGAGAGCGAGAGAGACAGGAGGAGGAGGTTTATGTAATGGTTGGCTCCAGTCGAGGCCTGTGTTGAGATTCCAGCTCTATTGCTCATCTCTGTGAAAAATCCCACGTGGCCTCCAGAATCTAAACCACGCTGACAATCTCACTAACTCTGCTAACTAACCAGCGCTCGCTAACGCTACGGCGCAAACAGAAAGCCAACAATATTTCTCTTCAGAACACTGGCTTTAGACTGGCTTTAACAAATAGAACATGCTTAATATGTTTTAGATCAGGAGGTGTGGAGAACATCTGGTCATGGATATCAGCTCATCATGCAGGTGTCTCCTTTACATCAGGAACATCTGGATGTTTCTCCTCACATCAGACGCTGTTCATCTCCATGTCCACCGAGAGAACTGCGAGAGAACCGCGAGAGAACCGCGAGAGAACCGCGAGACACATGTGCTGTAATAAGGACAACAAAGGCACTTCACAGAACACTTTAAAAATACCAACCAGTTCAGCTAAATGCAGGTCTGCCATGATAGTCATCACACACACACACACACACACACACACACACACACACACACACACACACACACACAAGCGTAGCACTTCCCCATAGCCGAGCATGAGCGACCCAAATTCCAGCCCGCAGTGAGGGAGTCTTAAAACATGCAGGAACTTGTCATCTACACACAGACACACACACACACAGACACACACACACACACACAGAGACACACACTCACAGACACACACTCACACACACACACAGACACACACTCACACAGCTCCCTCTGTGCAGAAATGTAACTTCTCCAAACATTCACTCTGAGGGTCCAGAGTAGTTTCAATACACACATATCTGATTTCGCAACACACGCGCACACACACACCAAAAAACACAGAGAGAAAGAAAGACAGAGAGAGCAAAACAGAGAAGTGAGAGACAGACAGATAAAGAGAGACAGACAGATATACAGAAGGACAGAGACAGAGACAAAAACGGAGAAAGAGAAAGACAAAGAGAGATGAGAGACAGACAGATACAGGGAGAGAGAGACAGAGGGAGAGAGAGAGAGAGACAGAGGGAGAGGGAGAGGAAGAGAGAGAGGGAGAGAGAGAGAGAGAGAGAGAGAAAGAGAGAGAAAGAGAGAGAGAGAGCCCGACAGAAATAACTCATGAGAACAGAGAGTGCACCTACACGTTTGATGTGCTGTGTATTTAATCTAATTCACGTGCACTGATTAATTATAATAAAAACGTTAAAACGTCGCTACAGGTCTAACCCGCGTCCTCACAACCACCTCACAATGCATCATGGGACTTATTCATGGGAGACATGCTGGCTGGCCTAAAACCAGGCATCCTGGGGTTTCGGGAAGGATCCTGAACACGCTGGGTTTATTTACCTGGAACTTGTGTTAGTCGAGGACATACGAGGAAACACGGGGACAGACAAGGACACACGGGGACAGACAAGGACACACGGGGACAGACAAGGACACACGGGGACACACGGGGACAGACAAGGACACACGGGGACAGACAAGGACACACGGGGACAGACAAGGACACACGGGGATGCTGATGAGAGCAGACTTGAGTCCAGAAACAGGAATTTTCTCAGGTATGATCCGAGAGAGAGAAACGCTGACTGCCTGCACATCAGGACCGAGTTTCCCAAAACCACCAGTGTTCAGCGGCTGAGTGAGCCTCACACCAAACTCTCTCTCTCTCTCTCTCTCTCTCTCTCTCTCTCTCTCTCTTCCAGTTAAAATGATCTTTACGTTGGGAATGTGTTCATCATAAAATCTCAGGAAGCCACCTGTAAAGAACAAAATTCCCCCAAAGAGCAACGGAAAACTTCACATTCATAATCATTCTGAAAGTCCATGATCCAAGAAATATTTGCAGTATTTATAACCACTGCCTCTGAGCAATCACAACCAGGAAGTGACAGAACCGCCGCTTCCTGGCAACACCGGACACGGGACGGCCGCCGCTTTTACTCAGCCAGCTCTCTGGAACTCATCCTGACACACACAGTGCCGGTAATACTGGCGCTAAGACACCATCCATGCCACAACGTACCACGGTATGTAGACGGGCTAACAGACTGCCAGGCAAACAGTACTGCTGAATTTAAAAACACAAAAAAAACAATCAAATTTAAAATGAAAAGGGTACATTCTAATCATTTTAATAAACTATAAAACTAAACAAATAATAAATTGTACAGTTACAAGTTCAAAATACAAAATATTGACATGAACTCGGCAGTTTCTAATCAGAGTTTACAACGGCGTATTGTAACAGTTTTATCACAATATCAATATTTTCTCGTCATATCGCTCAGCACTAACTATTAATTTATTCAGAGTAGCTACTGTGTAATATAAAACAACGGTTCTAGCGTTAATCTCGTACTGTTTTTCTTCCCTTCTCACTCTTTATACTCGGCACTTTATCCATTATCAGCTTGGTGACGGCTGAAAATGGTTCAGGTTGCACTTTGACGCTAAAATATATAATACAATAATTAGAGACGCGTAACTCTCCTTTCGCCTCATGACTAGCCGTAAGGTGATAAAGATGCTAGCTAGCCTGCGTGATTAAACCCAACGTTCTACCTCAGAATCTTTCTTACAAAACAATAACGACTACAGCTACATCCTATCGTCCACTCCACAGGAATTTATTTACTAGTTTCTTTCTTTGTTAATGCACTTAACTAGCTAACTAGCTAACTAGCTCGCCATATGTTATTATTTAGTAATTTTCAATTATGTTTCCAGGCAACACAAACGACTGTCCGATGTTCATTCACTCCTGGTCACTAGTCTATCAGCTTACCTCAGGATGGATCCACAACTGGAGAATTTCGTTTTTTCAAGACTATTGTTCCCTGAGAAGCTAGCTAACAGTCTAGCTAGCAATTCTGACGCAGTAACCTACAAGGTCAGGAAGTTCATTTTAACCAAAGAACAACATCAGGAGAACGCAACTGGCATCTGCTGCAGATGCTACAGATTAAAGACTGACGTCTGTGTGTGTGTGTGTGTGTGTGTGTGTGTGTGTGTGTGTGGCTGCTCCACACCTGTACATATGTGAATGCGTTTGAGCCAAGAATGCTTCACATGACCTTTGACCCCTGGAGGTAGCCCGGGTCAGAGTAGATTACAGTGTGTATGGAGAACCTTCATGGCTTACGTTCCTGTCAGCGTGAGTGTGTGTGAGAACTGAGTTGCTAGTCGTGGCGCTAATGTTAGCTACCTCTCTGCTCGTCGTCTGTCTCCTCTGTCCTTCAGCTGCAGATCAGCTCCAACTGCAAGATGGAGTCAAGTGACATTAACAATTCTAAAAGAATAATAGCAGCTTCACACCTTCAGAGTTCTGAGCTGAACCGCATACGACGATAAGAAATGGAATCAAACGCAGGACGAATTCATTAACGTAGCTCTCAAGTCACATTCTTCTCTATGATTTTCTCGGTACTTTTGGGGGCGGAGCTACACAGTAACTCACGCACATAGGGGGCGTCTCAATCGGCGAGCTACCTCCCTCAGTGGTCAATCAGTAGATCGTGCACACGAGTTCAGGCACTAGGACCCTGGCTCACTCACACTGGGACACTGATGACTCGATTTCCGTCGTCATGACTACGTACTCGCATTGTAAAACTTCACCACTGGCATTTATCCCCAACAGGCAGGACGTCATATAATTTATACATCATATAAATTTATTAGCTTAATCACACGCGTTTCTGTCACGGTGCTTCACGCAGGATTGTACTCTAGCTAGTGGATTTTTTAAAATCAGTAAACACTTAAAAGTCATTAGACTCAAAAAAAAAAAAACGTATAGAATGTCAAAGTTAAAAATCATCGACGTAAGTAATCATGTGAGAGCTACAACAACAAAAACAAGCTACTTATATTTGTAGATGAAGTAGTTTGAGAGTTCTCCTGCCATTTGTTTTCGAGCTGATGTCATTTCCTGTAAGGGAACGTAGTGAGCATCGACGCTCCCTGGCTTTTGCGGTGCATTGTGGGATTTTTTTAGCGATCGAACGTTCCAGTGCAATGGAAGGATTTTGAGATTGAGACAGCCCTTAAAATGGCCGACTCTCTGACCAGCGCCCTGACTACTGAACTAGGCAGCTGATTGAGACGCAGCCTTAGTGACATCACTAATTAACCTCCATATCACTAGTGACGTCACCTACAGCTTTGGACCAATCATGTACAATATGCAAATCATTTAAAAAAAAAAAAAAAAACAATCAAGAAGTTTGGTATGGATAAATAAATGACTATGATAATGTAATCTGAGTCTTAGTCAAGCTTAGTGATGTTCATTTTTACAGTTTCTTGGACATTAAAAACTTTTAATTTTACACATATTACTTTTAACGCTTGTCGAATAATAATGTCTCCCTATTCCGTACGAAGTTTGGGAGAGTAATCAGACTTGTATTAAGCTACTATTCAGGCTAATCATAAAACCATAAATATGCTAATCAATTAGCTAGCCACATTTGTTAGCCACAGTACCTGTGAACTGGGAGGAGCTAATTTGAGGTCAAACTCTTTGAAAGTGACTTTCTCAGATACACTGGGACAGTTAAGACGATTTTTTTTTTTTTTACCACATAAAACCGCTGTGTGTTTTATTTTATTTTTACTTTATTTTGGATACTTCGGTGATTATTGAGAAACCTGAAGGCTAACTGAACTTTTCAACCGTTAGTGATGAGGCCTGGCGCGCGCGCGCGAGAGAGAGAGAGAGAGAGAGAGAGAGAGAGAGAGAGAGAGAGCGCGCTCCCTGCCTCACATCAGCCTCAGCGCTCAGTGCGCGCGCACGAATGGCTCGAGGAGTCGTTTTCTCCCGTCGCGCGACCACAGTTTAAAAAAAAAACTCAAACTACTTCTGGTTAGCTTTAAGCTAACTATATTAACTACTATTAATCTCAATAGATACAGACAAACATTTATCCAAATAACATTTTCAATTCCGAAATGTTGAATGTTAACGTGAGGATCTGATTTATGTGAAAATTGTGATGATAAAAACAAACAAACAAACAAATAAATTGATAATGTTAGCTGTAAAATGAGTGTAAATGAGTGTAAACCGTTAAAACCTGCTAAGGAACTTATTGCGAAAGTGTTCTTTCACCACAAAAACAACACAACCCTTTAGCTTAGCCTAATTATTCTTTTGTTTCAGTTGCTAAAATCAGTCCTGACAGTCGCTGTGGACGATATCAACCTTTCCTCTGAGACTTTATCTCAACTCAGCACAGTCACAGGTCACTAAAACCACTTTCTCAGAAAGCTTTAAACCGAAAGGCCAAAAAGAAAAAAACCCCACATCAACATCGACTTAACAACTTTGTCTTGTCCCGTGAAAGCCGATATCGGCTCATTTGTGTTGAACAAACCCGTTACCTGCTCTTAAATGCCGACTTTTCCCCACACAGCGCCTTTTCTTCAGCAAAGCCACCCCCGAGTAAACAACACTAACTCATCAAGCTCGCATCCAGCACCACCGGATTACACCGAAACGGGTTTTCTTTTCCTCTCGCCGTGTTACAATGCACACGGAGGGAAAAAAAAGGAAAAAGTGCAGTGTGATTTTTTCACATCACATCCCACTTCCGGCTGCTGGAGAAGGGGGAGGCCGGGGATGAGTGCAGGAACTCCGGCTGTGTCCCAAACCGCACTCCGGCCTACTAAACCCGAGGGAAGACCGAGGACTAGTCTCTCTTCTCACACACTCTGCTCATTTTCATCACTCTTAAACCTTCTTCTTCTCCCGTAACACTCATCTGTTACCCTATAAACTCCACAACAAACCCTGAAATAGCTGAAGTAACTATTTTTTCTTTATCTTTCTGATCTGTTTGTGTCTGAAATCCTTCAAAGAAATATAATGCACTATATAATTATTCGCCTCGCACCTCCGGGGTTGGGGGTTCGATTCGTTCTCCCCGAGCTCCAGGGGTTTCCTCTGGGTTCTCCGGGTTCCTCCACCAGTCCAAAGACATGCGTTGTAGGCTGATTGGCATCTCTACATCGCCCGTAGTGTGTGTTTGAGCCCTGTGATGGGTTCGCACCCCGTCCAGGGCGTCCCTCACCCTGTGCCCCGAGTCCCCGGGGATAGACTCCAGGCCCCCCGAGACCCTGTGGATGGATGGATGGATTGATGGATGTGAACGTTGTGTTTAAAAGTTACCAGAACCTTTCAGATACTGACTTTAGCCCTATTCAGACGGGATTAGTTTTACACTTGATGGTGGATAACGTAACTATTCCCAGAGTTTGTCTAGGATTTTAGTCGTGTCCGAGTCCATCGTGTCAGGAATTGTTTGAGGATCAGGATTACACGTATCTGACAAGATTTCTCTGTACTTTTCTTTCTATGAAACGAGCAGTAGAAAGAACTCCAGGTAATAGACGTCTAGAGGTTTTGTTAACCAAAATAGAAAGTTCGCAGAACATTACGAATAAACAACAAAAAAAAACTATGCTAACTTTAGGGAAATGTTCTACGTTTGGTGAATAGTCCCTGATTTAAAAAAAAAAAAAAAACTTTAATCATTTTCCTATTTCACAGTTTAATGATTCCTATCATTTCCAATAATCCATTTATTCCTCAGTCAGGTACAGATTCATTACATATCTAATGTGTAATCAGTTGAATTATTGAATATTAATAGAATATTTTTATTAATTAATTCATCTTTAGTCATTGCTTTATCCCGGTCAGGGTCACAGTAGATCCGGAGGCATTCTTGGGAATGCTGGGAGTGAGGCAGGATACACACTGGCTGGGAGACAGCAGTCTATCACAGGGCATCATGCACACACACACACACACACACACACACACACACACATGCACATGGATTGTTCAGCCAGTCCATCTACTGTGCCAGCTTGCTTAAAAAATACAAATAACAGTGAACTTATTTAGAAAAATATAGATTAAAAAACTATAATGAGTGATAAAAAAAATAGAAATATTCTTTGTAACTAAATATGTGGAAGAACGAACTGCTGACTTTCGAGAGATGGGAGGAAATTGATGAGGCCCAATTTCAAGAGAGAGAAAAGAGAGGCTGGCGTTCCAGTTTAAATGTTACTGCAGGCAGATAAATTATGATATATTGGTATATAATCAATTTAACTGGAATTGATGGCAAATTGCTGTGGTATAAGAGGAATAAAACACAGCAGAGATGTGCTGTTATATGAAAATAATCCACCTTGCTGCTTTGAGTACCCCATACATTATTTTCCTACAGCTGCACGCCCCTGAGTGTTCTCACACATGCCTTGCAGTACATAGACTTGACCAGCAGGGGTCAGCAAATCTTTAAAATCTGGCAACCTGCAGTAGCTTATACACACCACCAGGGGGCCACTGAGCAATTCTTCACATTCCTGGTGCACTGTTCAGCTTGAAGAAAACATTCATGTGTCCAAAATGGCATTTCTTCCACCTCAGAAAGATTCATTTCAAGTGTGTATGTATGTGTGTTCACAGAATAATACACTATCTCCGTATTATAGTCCCAAATTAGGGGCTAATGAAGGGGACATAAAGGGAGTAGAGACGTGTAGTGTTGTTCTCGTGTAGATTCCTCAATAAGAGCTTATTAAACAAATTGCCACAGACTAGTGTGCTATCACAGTGCCATGGAACCGTTTGGGACGTAGCGAAGGACGCAGAATGCTGTAGTTTCATACACTACTTCTTTTCTGCAGTTTTGAAAAAGCAGAAGCATGTGATTCAGGACACAGCCTTTAAACCTCGAAGAATTTCTGGCATGGCATAAGGGCGATGATGCAAGTCTCGACAAGACAGAGGGTTTTACCCTGGCACGACACACTCTGAAATCCGAGATGAGGAAGAAGATCTGATGCGCGGGAAAAACACCAGAAGGCAGCATCATTTGTTCTTACATACAATGGCGGCTTTAAAAAAATGTGCCTTTTATTGGAACCTGATTGTTCCTATGAAGCTTCTTGCAGATCTTCACTGATAAGAAGAAGCGTGAAGCGGAAACGTCGCGAACGTCTGTGCTGGAAATATGTTTCTACATCAAAGGGTTCTGGATTATTCAGAACTAAACCACCATGAGATTCTCCATAAACATCATCAATCCATCCATCCATTCTTTTATTCCTTTATCCATTCATCCATTCTTTCATTCCTTTATCCATCCACCCATCCATCCATCCATCCATTCTTTTATTCCTTTATCCATCCATACACCCACCCACCCATCCATCCATTCATCCATCCACTCTTTTATTCTTTTATCCATCCATCCATCCATCCATCCTTTTATTCCTTTATACATTCATCCATCAAGCCATCCCTCCATTCTTTTACCCATCCATTCATCCATTCCTTCATTCCTTTATATATCCATCCATGCATCCATCCATAAATTCATTCTTTTATTCCTTTATCCATTCATTCATCTATTCATCCATCCATTCATCAATTCTTTTATTCCTTTATACATCCATCCATCCATCCATCCTTTCATCCATTCTTTCATTAATCCTTCTACCTATCTATCCATCCATTTATCCATCCATCCATCCATTCATTCTTTCATTCCTCATTGGTGAGGACCAAATTTGCCCACATACACATGAATATCTGATGGTGTTTATCTTAGAAACCTGCACTTTTTAGTTAAATAAAAACTGAGAGAAACAAAAGGGTTTGGGTGTAGCATAGCACTGATTAACAAATAATGAGTGTGTGTGTGTGTGTGTGTGTGTGTGTGTGTGTGTGAGTGTGTGTGTGTGTGTGTGTGTGAGTGTGAGTGCCTCGATGAAAAAGAAAATTTCCAGGCATTTATGATATGTGGTGATTGTCATATTTCCTTTTCTTCCACGTACACACACACACACACACACACACACACACACTGACTAAGTCAGAATAAGTGAATCGACTTTGTGTGTGTGTGTGTGTGTGTGTGTGTGTGTGTGTCCAGCTCTTAATCAGCACAGAGCAGAAAATTCCTGTAGTTGTAATCTGAGTGGCGTCACAGAGGAGGAACTGCTGGAAGAAAAACAACAGTGTTTCAGAGTTTGATTATTTTTATTCTTTACACTCACTCATGACTCAGAGGTCAACGCAACCAAATAAACACTGAGAATCATGAGAGGTCACTTTACACAAAAGAGTCTACACAAAATAACCCGTTATACTTCAGTGCAAAGAAAAAACATCAGTATAGTTTGCAAAATAAGTTACAAATAAAAAAAAAGTTGTGATTGTATAAATATTCACCGCCTCATCGCTGTGAATCCGCTACATTAGATCTTCTGGAGTGAGACGTGTTCACAGCGTCAGATGTTCAGCTTGTTAATGACGAATTACATCATTAGCACAGTAGCTGAGTTCGTCACTTTATCGCCCCCTAGTGGAACAACACCCCCAACACCCCCCCGGTGTGTGTTTTCACTTTATACTGCACACTGATGGAAAATTCGATCTAGAACCTTTGATTGTCACTTACAGGTTCTACGTAGCACCTTACAACATGTCAGGTAGCAGAACTCTTAAGCAACATGTTTTCTGAGTGTTTATTCCCAGAAGCATTCTGTAGTTTATGGAAAGTAAATTACAGTCTCTCTCTCTCTCTCTCTCTCTCTCTCTTTCCTTCTTTCAATCTAGAGCCTTTAAGGGTTCTTCAGCTTACAGGTTTAATGTAGAACCCATATCCGGAAGCAGAACTCCTTACTGGAAGCGAAGAACTCTACCGGCTTCTTTTTGTGTTTCCGGAAGTTTTTACTTACTGCTGCTTGCCATTTCAAAGGACATGTGATTTTGGATAAACCGTCAGAGAGAAAAAAAAAAAATCCACACACACTCACACACACTCACACACACATACACTTCCTGTGTGGGCGAGAGTGTACAGGGTTTCTCCTATTTAAACTGCTTAGGGGGATGTAAGCAGTGCTGATGACAGTGGAAAACTACAAACTAGGAGAAAGCAGAAGGATGTGATTTATTGGGGGAAAAATACAAAACTACACCAGAGTCCAAGGACTTGACTTGATTACAGTAATGAAGTTGATGTTGACAGGCAGGAAGTTGATGATGACAGGCAGGAAGCTGATTCCAGCATTGCATTTCATCGTTAATGTACTAATATTACCTGATAATGAGCCTTTTGCATCATGAGCTCCTTGTGGCTTGTGGTCATAGCTTTTTCCTGCAGTATTTCTGTGACATTACTAATGACATAAGGAAATGGAGATGCTATCACATTTGATTTACGCTACAGGATACTATCTAGTGATTTTCAGATAAACCCCGTAATAGGCAGTTGACAGTTGGCAACATGCAGTCATCCGGTGTACAGTCTAAATCTTGTTTTGGGTGTGTTTTAGAACTGTGTTTGAGGTAAAATCAATAACGAGGCTTGACAACTTTCAGCCATAAACCACACAAACGACCTGAAACTAGCCCAAAAAATCCTGGCATTGGAATAGGGAGACACATTCTTCATTTTCTCAGCCTTTGTGTGGGGAAACTGTGGTCACCGTGGTGCACACGCATTTCTGATGTGTGGACATTATCCACTCCGTCATCCCTCTTTCCCCTTTCCCGATCTTTGTATAACTTTAAATAGAAATTGTTCTGTACATCATAAACACACTGTCTGCACTTACACTTTGCTTTGTTTGTGGAAATTTAGTAGATTTAATCCCAACCATTTGGTATAAAACAAGATCTTAGAGGATGTGGAGTATTTCTAAACTATCTGGCAACCCCATTAAATATCCTGTCCTCTGTTCCTCCTCTGAACATGGGGCAGCACGAGTCCATCAGAGGGATCCTCGTATCTTTGGGGAACTGAAGATGATTTGCTGAGAGGAATGAAACTAAACGGAACCACCATGCTGCAAAAAGCTAATTACCTCTTACTGTAGATGTCTCCAAGCTGAAATTACCACTAACCTCGTTCATGTGGGGTGTTTTCTGTTCATATTTATAAATACACAGTCAAAAGCCTGAAGTGGATATGGAAATACTGGACACGCTGGAAATAACAAAAAAAAGTCTAAATACTTATTTCAGCTCACTGTAGACGTGCACTTTTATTCCACCCCTCGTCGATCGATACACTTCACCCCTTACACACTCTCATTATGGCTCAGGGACTATAAAAAACATTCATATTTTCATTTTCTGTTAAATGAAACTCAACATGAGACTGTTGTTGTTTATAAGTTGATGAACTTTCAGTCATAGAATTAAACAGAACTGCTGATTGTGTGTGTGTGTGTGTGTGTGTGTGTGTCAGAGAGTTAAATGCTCCATGTAAAACTTATTGTCTTTTATAGAGCTCAGCCAAATATGCTTTCTTTCTTTCTTTCTTTCTTTCTTTCT
Organism: Pangasius larnaudii; assembly: GCA_037576815.1. Classification (NCBI taxonomy): domain Eukaryota; kingdom Metazoa; phylum Chordata; class Actinopteri; order Siluriformes; family Pangasiidae; genus Pangasius; species Pangasius larnaudii. The sequence goes on along the minus strand of CM074939.1, from coordinate 522,115 downwards.
TTCTTTCTTTCTTTCTTTCTTTCTTTCTTTCTTTCATTAATTATTTCTTAATCTTTCTTTCTGTCTTTCTTTTCCACTTTTGCTTTCTCTATTCCCTTTTCCTTGTACTTTTTGCTTTCTTTCTTTCTTTGCCGCATAAATAGAAGAGTGTTTCTAGAAAATTCTCACGCCTCTAAGGTAATTTTCCACACCTGAGAGTTTACAGAGTGCTACATACCTGTGTGTGTGTGTGTGTGTGTGTGTGTGTGAAAGTGAAGGAAGTGATTTCACCTCCACTCCTGCTCTTTTGTTAGTGATAAGATGACTTTGGGCACTTGCACCATACCGAAACTCAGGGTGTGTGTGTGTGTGTGTGTGTGTGTGTGTGTGTGTATGGTATTGTAATCAAAGGAAGGATGATGGCACAGGATGAAAGAGGAAGGAGGAGCTCCTAATCACCAGGTGAATCTTCAGGAGTCAGAGACAGAGCCGACGATTTCTGAAGGATTCTCCTGAACAAGAGAACAATGACTCACAGACACCACTTCATTCCTCCCGTCCTTTAAACACACGTCACCTGCCAATCATCATCACATCGCCATGATGACCATCGCCCTGACGACCATCTCCCTGACCATCTCCCTTCCGCTCAGTGTTACTCATGTTAGTGTAAACAGAGGAAACGCTACAGTGGTACAAAATGGCGTGGTGGATACACCAGAATAAACCACACACAGGGTCATGTGACACGCCCACCTGTCAATCACACTCACCGCTTCACACCTGTGCACGGTCAAGGACGCAAAGCCTTCCTTAAACTGCTGATGCAGCTGCTAAAATAATAATAATGATAAAGAAACAGACTTTAAAATGGAGGATTTTGAGTAAATTTGAGTAGTTTGAGCAATTTGTAATTTATTAATAAACGACACATCACACTTTTTAACCGTTTATAGTTACATTTGATGTTACGGAATGTCCGAGAGACTCGGGTCTTCAGGAGGAGTCTAGGAGTTTACACTTTGCACTTTCTTGATAACATGACAAGCTGCGTTTTTTTGTTGTTGTTGTTGTCATATTACAGTTTTAAAGTTTTATGGCATACGTTTCCCACAAGTCACAGTACCACGTTAAATCCTCGCCCTAAAGCAGAATGTATTATGCACTATATCAACGGTACGTTATGGCTATTTAGCACTGGCTCTCCCACAATGCAATGCTGTCATTTCAGAATGATTTCCACTGTGGACGTGTCTCAAACCAAACTCCCTATCTAACATAAGTGTGTTATTACACCTGTCTTCGCACCCTGACCCTGGCGTATAACCAGAACAAGTCGGTCTCAGCAGGAAGTGCAGGTTTTCTGCCGTAAAAACTCCCAGCATGCCTCACTGCTGCTATATAAACACCTGGAACACCTGGAACACTGATTTCTATACAGTGTAAACGTCTGTCATCGTGCTTTGGGAATGTTTTATGCCCTTTTTTTTTTACTTATTTATACCCCTCCACCGTGGAAGGAACAGGTAGGCGAAGGAACGCTTGGATAAGGACGAGTGCAGCTCGGCTTTTAAATATATATCCTACGTTAACAGATTTACAGACTCCGGTTTAAAACTCTGGGAGAACTTATATTTCTCTTAAGGCACAAACATCTGTTGCAGCAGAGTTACGTGACTGGAAACCTCTGCAGAATCTATACAGACTGTGTGTGTGTGTGTGTGTGTGTGTGTGTGTGTGTGTGTGTGTGTGTGTGTGGTGTATATACAGGATTGCATGCCACTACAGGTCTGACACGCCTTCATCTGGAAGGGCATTCCCGTTTTCTTTTTTTCCCTCGTCTCTCTCGCTCTCTTTCTCCCTCCCGTTATATGAAACCAGGCAGATCCAGAGCACTCTGGTGCAGGATTACTCACACTCTGGGAATGTGTGTGTGTGTGTGTGTGTGTGTGTGTGTGTGTGTGTGTGTGTGTCAGAGAGAGAAGGGGATTACAGACACTAAGGTTGCGTGCATCTTGAATCGGGAGGAGCTGGTTTGTAAACTTTATTCCCCAAGTGTGTGTGTGTGTGTGTGTGTGTGTGTAATAGGAAGTGCAACTGGGAGATTCCAGCCTGAGTGTTGGTTAAAGCCCACCTTTTCTAACCGGACACACACACTTACACAATACAAGTTGTGTAATATCCTGGAGGAAGTGGGCTGGGTAAAGTCCATTACACTGTGGATGGAGGGGGTGGAGAGGGTGCGAGGTGGGAGGGGGTGTGTGTGTGTGAAAATGCTGTGTTGTAGTGATGGTGCAGATTCTACAGAGTATGTAACAGTGTGTTAAACCGGTTTCACACCACGCAGCATCAGCTGTGTTTAAACATGATCCGAATTGTGTAACAGTTGGTGAAATTGCGTGTTTGTGTGACAGTGACAGTGTGTGTGTGTCACCCTGTCAGATTGTACGATGAAGATCCTCTAACGAAAGACCTGCGAATAAAATGAAAATGACTCGGTTCTGCTCACGTCATCGATCAGCGTGATCCGGAAATCAGCTCAAAGAGGAGGCAAAGAGGAGACATTTTCTATCCATTAGCGTGTTTCGTTTACGTTTCTCCATCGCCGCTACCGTGTCGTAGCTGCGCCCTGAGCTTCCGTCGTCCTGCTGGTGGATTGGTGGAAAGTTCATCCACCTACGAAGCTAGCTATTTTAGTTCAAACATTTATCCTCACACCAAGCTAGCTAAGTTTAGTCATTTCTGTAAGGCCTCTGCCCTGTAACTAGCTATTTATTATTATTATGAGCTGGACTTACTTTCAGTGGCAGGAGGGTCATTAGGCCCAGTGTTCCTCTGAGAGGAAAAAAATAAGCGTGCGACTCCGTTCTTTCCATCCTGTTTTAGTCTGAAGCGCAGCCAATCACCACGTCTGCTTTAACGGTTGTTCCACGCGAGACACAAGCCATCGCTGAGTCACAGCTGACAAATTTTTACTGATAATACATGTGATGACCTCATCGCTGACTTCATCACTTCATCTCAGTCGCTACTGTGAGAAAAAGAACATGAGTTTACACCATTACCACTGACACTGCGCTCACGCCAGCAAGTGGCCGCTCGTTGTCTACACGCGTCCGTAACACGGAGCAGCAGCACATCAGTTCAGCTGAGATTTTCACAATTCTATTCAAATTTTGTGGTAAAGTGACAAATCCATATGACTGACTCGAATGATTCCAGTCATCTGGTGCATGCGATCTGTCGTTTCTTCAGTTCCCCACGCACAACTCTACCTCCTTAACCTAAACCATGATTTCATCTTATCCTGCCATATACAGCCTCTTATTAAATGTCTACAGAGACATTAAGAAGAAAAATAAAGCTTGGAAGGAAGTAGGAGAGATTGAAAATTAGTGATTTTCACACTGATTAATTGTGCGTTGTTAATTTGCGTTAGTTAGCTTTAGAAGTGCTATATACAGTAGCTGCGGCTATTTCTCATCGGACGTTGGACAGGCCACGCCCACAAGAGACAAGTGACCTGTCGCCCGCTAGTGTGAGCGTAATGAAACACGCCCCAGTTTCCTGTCCCCTGAATAAACCAGAAATGTCCATGTTCATAAAACTCACTTGGTATGATTGGTTCCTGTATTCTCATTAACTATTTATCCGAATAAACTAAACATGTCTCACTCCTTTCCTCCAAGAAATGTCCTGTGTGATTCCTAAAGTATCTGCTGCAGTCTGTGATAGAACAAAGAGGTCATAGGTCAGAAATCTAAACCAGATAGATCTTATAGAGTCTCCGATTAAAGGTCTTAAATGTCTCAAGACAAAGATTTTAAAAGCATGTATGTGTGATGTAGCTTAACAACGTTCCTCATGCAAGTAGAAACTTGTTTAGAGATAAAAAAAAAACAAAAAAAAAAACAGTATTTTTTACTGTGAGATATCACATGCTGGTGCCTGTGTGTGTGTGTGTGTGTGTGTGTGTGTGTGTGTGTGTGTGTGTGTGTGTGTGTGTGTGTGTTTTGTCATGGAAAAATGCATTTCATTGCTTTCTATTCTCATTCTGGTATTTTTCAGTGACTAAAAAGGCAAAGGGACACACAGATATCCAAACTTCACATGTTTATTTTACACAGAAAAATAAATACAACATTAAATATTCATTAAATAAATAGCACAGAATAAATAACTAACAGCATTTCTTCATCAAATTCAAACAACTGGT
>CM074939.1:485931-501353 GCA_037576815.1 Pangasius larnaudii | reverse complement strand
ACAGGGGCGTCGTCATGCTGGAGCAGGTTTGGGCCTCTGAGTTCCAGTGAAGGGAAACTGTAAAGCTACAGCACACAAACAGGTTCTATACATTTGTGTGCTTCAGATTTTGTGGTAACAGTTTGGAGAAGAAACACGTGTGAGTGTGATGGTCAGGGGTGCACATACTTCTGTCCATATGGTGTATTGTAATTCAGAATAACACTGCTCTGAAATCCAATCAGCATTGAGCATTCCCTAGAACTCGTACCACATTTCCAGGTCAGTAAAGTTACATTTCTGTTGAGATTTTTGTTCTCAGTGTTTAACAGTTAAAGTTATTGCTTATTGTTGTTGAACATTTTTTTTTTTTGCAGATGATAAATAAATAATAAATGATAAACTATTTACTAAAAACTCAGTTTACCGGACGATGCTTGCGTGCCTCATAGAGGCAGTGTTTTAGTGTGTATCACACACACACACACACACACACACACACACACACACACAGTTTTGTGTACAGTTTGGTAACGATGTCTGAGCCACTCTGACCCGAGCCTGAACCCACAACTGCCTGCAGCCAAAACACCGCTAATCAACAAGACGCCGTGATTCAGGCAGATTCGATTCAGAAACGTACAGATGAAATACTGTAAGCGTCAGACTGCAGGTTAATAAACATAAGATTACAACATTTACGAAAAGTTCAGCTCTGGGATGTTTAAACAAATAGACTATCCCTCACCAGCATCTCTTTTTTTCTGAAATGCAGCTTGTCACGTTGCCAAAAATGAAACAGCGAACTGTCTGAACTCCTGAAGATCACAGCTTTACCTCTGACACTGGAGACTCCTTCCATATACCCGTTTATTATCAGTGGGGCGACGCCGTACACGTCCCTGTGAGCAAGCCGTTACTATAGCAACGATAATGTATTAGAATATAAAATATAAATATATCACACAATATATTGTATAAAGTTCGTTAAGCTAACTGAGCAGTTTGTCAGGAGACTAGCGGCTACCAGACGCCATGACGGATCCGTTTTCAGGAATCAGGAATGTTTTTAGATGCAAATCGACAATGCGGCATTGAAAGAAATGCTAAATGACAATGCTTTCGCTCTTAAACGTAACACAGGCTAACTGACTGACTGACTGACTGTCGCTAACGTCCATGTCAGAAGTTCCATTTTCTCCCTAAACTGCATGTTCTGAAAAATGATAGCTGTTTATTCGAGTAATTATGGGTTGTATAAATATAAGGTTAGAAATGTTTCACAACAGCACACACTGTGAAATGTGAAATCCTCACTGAGGCGTTAACGCTAGTGTTTTTTAATGTTTTTTACGTTACCAAGCAGTGATGGGATGGACGACTAAAATTAGAGCTTGAGACGGGTTAAATAAAGTAAAATGCAGAAAGATGTGTGTGTGTGTGTGTGTGTGTGTGTGTGTGTGTGTGTGTGTGTGTGTGTGTGTGTTTGCCCGGGTCTCTTAGGGCCGTGGGCCATGAATGCAGACTCAGGGTGGAGTACTCTCAGGTTTGTTATCTATAATAGTAACTAGGGCTCACTTTACACACACACACACACACAGACACACACACACACACACACACACAGACACACACACACAGACACACGTGAACTGGAGAACATGGGAGTGTTAAAGTGTCTTTGCATCACATGCAGTGTAAGTGACAGAAACAGGACACAGGACATGGAGTTGAAACACTGCAGGCGGCCTGAATTCACACACCCAAGTGTTTATAACTTTACACAACAAATTGTGTGTGTGTGTGTGTGTGTGTGTGTGATAGTTGTATGGGAAGGCACTGACCTGAGACTTATCTGTACACACACATTCCCTCTCTGTCCTCCCAAAAGACAAATGGCTTATTATCACAGACAGAACAGACAGCGTGTGCCAGTTCCCATGCTGAACACACACACACACACACACACACACACACACACACACACACACACACACACACACACATTTTGGCTTTTTATAAACCTTATACACTTTAAACAGTTTCAGATGAAAGTGTGAAACTTTCCCACTGAAACATTCTGATGGAGTGTTTTTATTTATTTATTTATTTGTAATTTAATTCTTTTTATTGTTCAACCACTAGAACTTAGTTTATCTCCACCTCATATAATAAGCGCCTTCACATATTCAGCCATTCGCCACAATAAATGGAATGCAATCAAAACAACAACACGTGGAAATGAAGCGGTTGTTGAACAGTCCTGCTCGTTTACCCCGTTTTAACGTGCTGCCAGAAATGATCTCGTGTGTTTTTCCATCCCCTTCATTATGCATACGTCTCCCCAGCGTGTTCTCACGTGATGCGATTTCAGTCATCCCATCCATCCATCCTTTCAGATCTGGGGTTTTGGGGCATTTCCAGTTATGCAGAATCCTAGCAGCTGTAATACAACAGAATTTTGCACCAGAACGGGTGAAAATACAGAACATTCCCACATCATATGTAAGCAAGTGCCCTTCCATTTGAGCACTTCATTATCTTTCACATGACTTTCCTACACAAAGGCAACGTCTACGTGCTTTTAATTAGACTTCCACAAGCGCTAATATTCCATGTTATAAACCTGATGTGACTACGCATCTTTACACCGAACGGATCACACACTATCTGTTGGCTGGCTGCCCCTATTGGGGAATAGTGTGCCAGAATGTGATGTGACCCCCAATCCAACGAAAAAAAAACAACAAAGAGAGAATGGTCATACCAAACAGGAGCGTTTTCATTCAATCGACCCAAAATTCCGGTCCGTAGAGCGCCATGTCATCATCCAGCCTCACGTGGCTGTCAAACGGGTCCTAGACAGCGCAATTATCCAACTGGACCCACCCACCCAGCGTACCTGCCCCATAAGCTCCACTTCTGGCGATCTTGTATATGTATTTGGTCACTTCATTCTGTAGCCCCGCAGTGATCTTTGATGAACTTCTCTGCGTCTGCGCTCATCGTAAACACCTTACTCTTCCCTTGCCATGTAAAACGGAGTGAGGCTGGATACGGCGCTGTATACTTCACATTAACTCTCCTCAGCATTCTCAGAGGAGAAATAAATCTTACATCTTTCCTATTCAGTCGCTCCTTTTTCTCTGCCAGCTTGTAACTCTTTCTCCCTGGCCGATGAATACAGAAGCCTAATCAGTGCTCTTCTCGGTGCCTGATCTGCCTTGGGCCTGGGAATCAGAACACAGCGTGCCGTCTCGATCTCGAACTCTCCTTCCGGATCAATACCCAGTCCCTCGGATACGATTTTCCGCACTCACCTGATCATTCCACCCGCCTCCAAACCCTCTCTCAGACCGATCAGCCTCACGTTAATGGGCCGTCTTTTATTTTCTAAATCCTCAATTCGATTCCACATAGCTTAGCTTCCAGATGTTTGTCATGTCGCTCGTCTTCATCGGGTAATTTCGAGGTAGCGTCCACCATGTTGGAAAGACGACCCTCCGCTTGGTGCAGCCTTTCTTGAATTGCATTCACCGAGTTTTTTAAGTCTGTCTCAACTTCTTTAATTGCTGACACCTCTGTCGCCACTACTCGTAAGGTAGAGTTCATCTTCCTCACTTCAGTTAATAAGTTTTCCATCTTGGAATCGTCTGTCTGACGGGGTGGCGGCGCTTCGTGTGCCGGCGAAGTCTGTCTGGTTGTCAAGTGGCTCGTTGTTACCCCCTTAAAATACGTCGACGTGGAGGTCGACATCTGAGCTTTACAGCACCCTGTGTGTTTCACAGCTGCTTAATCTCACCAGGGACGCCGGCTTTGATAAGAAATGTGGAGTAAATATGTTGGATAAACTGAATATAGATCACTCAGCGTTCATTCCTGAACGTTTTTAAATTTAAAATTTTGAATTCCAACTGCCAGCTGATGACGTCATAACGGCTGTTACGGCAGCCGACCAATCAGCAGCTTCGCTTCAACCCACACTCAGAATCCTAACAGACACTTGCTATAATCACACACTGGCGTTTTCTCTCTCTCTCTCTCTCTCTCTCTCTCTCTCTCTCTGTCTGTCTCCTAACACTTCTTCCTTTCATTCCTCTGTTACTTTACTCATCACATTCAAACCTTTTGGAGATTTAATATAAAATCAGCTGATGTAGGATCAGTTCCACGTCACAAAATTGACATAAACCCTGGCCTCAGATCAGCATGATGTCATATTTGAGTCTTTACTGATTCACTGTGCTGTTTTTTTTTTTTTCCTGATAAAGTCAACCTGCTGTAAGACTTCTGATCAACTGATGGATCATCATCACACATCATACATCACACATCTTACTGTCATGAACACAGCTGCCGAGTTTCATCACTACCTGTGTGCTGGAGCAGGAACTGATGAAACTGTGCAGCTGTGTTAATGACACTGTGTTGTAGGATGCTGAGCCATCAGTACATCCCATCACATCATTTTCATGAGAAAACATTTCTCTTTTTAAACAGGAAAATGCATCAACACCCCGCGGTCAGGGCTCATTAAATTTAAAATTACAGTTACAGTTAGTTCTTTACAGTTAAAGAAACAATAACAGCTAAATCTCAGCCAGCTAGAAGCTAAATTTAAATTATAGAAACTAAATTTCAGTTCTAAAAACAGCAGAAGCTAAATTTCAGCTCGACTGAAGCTCAGTGTAAGTTATGAAAAAGATACACACAATATTTAATATTTAATATTTAATATTTAATAAAAACCTATATTCATTAAACCAGAAGCTAAATTTCAGTTAGCAAAAAAGAGAACATTATATTTCAGTTAGTTATAAGCTAAATCTCAGTTCCAGAAAAGTTAAAAGGTAAAAGTTAAACTTTAGCAAGCTGTAAGATAAAATTTGTTAACTAATTTTAGTAAAGTAAATATATTATTACTATTATTACATCTAAAGTAAAAGCTAAATACATGTTAGGATTTTTTTTTAAAGTTAAATATCATTCAGGGACTTAAACTGTAGTTTGATAAAAAAAAAAAAAAAAAGAATTTAAAGCTTCATTTCTACAAGCAACAAAAGATAAAGGATAAACTTCATTTAGCTAAGTTCAGGTTTTCTGTTAAGATCAAGCTAAATATCTGTTAGCTAATTTAAGTTAGTTTACATTTCTTTTAGCGAGAATGTTAACTTTTCAATTTAAATCCTGAATAAAACGTTAGACGATTTCAGTTAGCATTTCAGTAACAGCATAATATCATGCTAATATCTGCTTTTATTTCGCTGAAATAAAGCTATAAAGTAAAAGCTAAATCTCTGTGTTGATATCTTTGAGTGAAACGCCTTCTCCGTGTCGTGATGTTGGCGATTTTGGAGATTTCTTGGCTTCTTCTCCACATGGCGTGAGGGTTTCTGTGAAGCTACGCTACAGCCTGCTTTTGATTATTTGACCATTGACGTTCGGGTCGCTCGGCTCTGGAGCGGGCCGCAGGAGTTTCTCTGGTCGGGATGGGAACCTCTGTGTTACAGAGTGTGTAAGGTGTACATACACTTAAACACACACTCTTACACACACTCTTACACACACTCTTAAAATTCCCCAGGAATCCATCATTGCGAATTAGAGTTACAGATTCTCGTCTTTATTTACACACATTTCCTGTTTGGTGGAAGAAGGCCAGCTGAAGTTCACACAGTTCGCCGTTCTTCAGTGTTTTTCCATTACATAATGACGCAGTCATGCTGGAAACATCGCCAGCTCACGGCTTCACACCTACTGTAGCTGTACAGCGCCACCTGGTGGACAGAGAACCATCAGCCGCTGCTTCACACTTTAACGCAGATTCAACTACGACGACTTCGGAGTCGAAAATCATTTACGAGAAGTGTATTTATAAATAAAATAAAATAAAACATTGAAATATCAGTGCGAGTAGAAACACCTCGCTAGTCTGACAGACTCTGGGAGTTTAACCTCAAGTTTGTTCTTCATTTCATTTCTCCTCGTTCTCGTTCTCACTTGTTCTCACTGCTCGGCTCTCAAGCTCGCTAATGTTCACTACTAATGCAGCTAGCTAGCATTAGCAAAAAGATGCTATCAGTGATAAAAGTTAAAACTCTTTCACTCACCCACAATTTAATCATTCTGTAAAGCAATTAAACAAAATGAAATAAAATGAAATGAGGTAAATATCAAATAATTCATATACAACATCAATTAACTCCATGTCTAGCTACTCATTATCAGCGCTAGCGTCAGGTAACGTTAGCTTACCCTGAGAGCTGCGGATGAAGAATCTGTATTTCCTTTGTTCAGCGTGGAATACCTTCTTTGCTGTTTCTTTTTCACCAGCAATTCCTTCAAAGTTTAGTCTCGGCAGCGTCGACAGAGATGAGGTGAAAAATCTTTCCAAGGCTGACAGGAAATAATTTTACCCTGTGTTTACTTACTTCCTGTGTTTGTGAAATGCACCAGTTTTCAAGCAAGTGTTAGTTAGAAATGTTTTGATAATGTGATTGTTCACTTTTTACTTGTGGTGTTAAACTAAAAATTGCCCAAAAAAGATATATAAACCATAAACTCAATGTTAGCTTGTCGGCTAGCTAGTAGGCTAATTATCTGGCTCATTAGTATTAGCCAGAACATTCATGATAACTAGCATGTTTTGTTGCCCAGAAAGCTTGGTTTGTTTTAACACTAGCTAGCTATAATAAGACAAAATGTTTTAATTGCTAATGTTAGCTTGCTAGCAAGCTGGTGTTAATGTAAACATTGCCCAAAAAGCTCACTAATTCCATTTAAACCATAGTTTTTTTCATTAACATTAGCTTGTTAGCTCGCTAGGTAGCTAGCTGTCTAACTTTCCTGCTCAACTAAAAATTGCACAGAAAGCTAGTTAGTTCCATAAGATATATAAACCAGAGTCTTTTGTTTGCTAACATTAGCTTGTTAGCTCACTAGGTAGATAGATATTTAGTATTAGCTAGAATATATTAGCATTCCTGATAACTAGCATGTTTGTGCATTTTAGTTAAACTAAAAATCACCCAGAAAGATAGCTAGCTCCATAATATATCTAAACCAGAACCCATTTTAATTGCTAATGTCATCTTGTTGGCTAGCTAGGTAGCTAGCCGGCTAGTTTATGTAACTCTCTGTATAGCTGGTGTGGTGGTTTTGGAGAAACGCAACGTTAGAATGGTATAAATTGAGACATTTAGCCAGTGAGTGGTGTTTTCTCTGTCTTTAATAAGACTGATAATGCTGAACATTCATGTTTACAGTTAGCCTGCTTAGCAGCTAATAGTGCAAATCTGAGGATATCAAGTAATGACAGGAAGAAAAGATAAAAGAGGAATACATATTGTTATTTAATCAGTCTGAAGGTGACAGATCATCTTCCTGAAAGTGCAGAGAGTGGCAGAGTCTCGCTCGCTTTATCAGGAGAGAAGCAGGCCGCTGCGGAGGAAACAGGTTTTTACAGAAGAACCGCAGGAGAGTCGCTGAAACCAGTTCACAAGTTCTACCTAAATAAATCTCTCTAAATAAATAAATCTCTCTAAATAAATAAATCTCTTTACAGTAGCAGCAAGTTGGCATCAAACATGTCTCGTTGCTGTAGCTGTGGTTGTGCAACTTCCTGCATGTTCTTCTGGAGCTGTGTGTGTATGAAACAACAAGCAACAAGCGTTTGGACATATCAAGATACATTAGAGTGGTGTGTGTGTGTGTGTGTGTGTGTGTGTGTGAGAGAGAGAGAGAGAGAGAGAGAGAGAGAGAGAAAGTCTGTTTCTTGATAGTTTTATTTTTCTGCCTCGTGTTAAATATCTGTCTTTTCTCTCTCCCCTGTGGGAAGCCTGATTCTCTCACTGCCGCAGTGAAGAGGTAAAAAATGAGCCATGGCCCGGTACTGATCCGAGGCCCGGGACCAATCAAAGGCATGGTGGGAGGTGCGGCTTATGTGCAATGCTACTGGCTGTTGTGGAATTCGGTCGAGCCCTTTGACCTGGTGCCTCGCTGTGTTCCAGTTTCTAAAGGAAACGCGTCAACATACGGAATCACATCACAGTTCTTCAGCCATTTCAAAGATAATTTAAAATCTCTACAAAGGAGATGTTTTTCTGTCTTTCTGATCTCCTCCATCTCCTCTCGGATGGCATTACATTACGTTATCAACTCGAGTGAAGTTCTACCGGTCAGCAGGAGATGAGGGATCAAGTCGACATCACGGCAGGCTTCAGGAGCAGGACGTGCCCATAATGCATTGAGATCAGGAACGTACCACGTGATTGTCTGTACTCAGACTGGGTTTGTTTGTTTCCTCCACCTGTCGTGAAGCAGCTGATCGTTTCCCGTTACTCCCTCATGAGCTTTAATCGACGAGGGAATGCCAAATATGGAAATATCGAGAAATCAAACCGCTGCCGCCTCACCCTGTGATGCCATTAACGTTTTGAAAGGAGGATGCCGATGCCGATGGTGAGCGAGACCATGACGACCATGCCGGATATCATGAAGAACGCTCTGCACATGGGAATCCGCATGAGCCGGCTGAAGAACGGGCACACGCCGCGCCGCGTGTCCTGTTCCGCGCCAGTGCTGGCGGGCGTTCCGAGGTCCAGGCTGCAGCGCTGGTTATTTGGGGAAGCTGGTATGGAGCTGGGAATGCGCTTCACCTGCAGCTTGCCTCTGTTGCGATTGAAGCGGATGCTGTAGACGTGCTGCATGGTGTCCGGCAGGCAGGACAGCACCTCCACGTCCGTGGCCAGTTTGGGCAGGCCGAGGGTGGGCAGAGGGGTGTACGCTCTGCACAGCGGACACTGCAGGCTCTCGGGCTGTGACGACTTTATGTTTATGCGTGCGAGGCATTCCAGGCAGAACGTGTGGCCGCACTGCAGCACTTTGGGCGTGTTGAACACGTTGTTGAACTGACTGAAGCACACGGCGCACTCCAGCTCGGGGAGGTCATTGATACTATGACCTTGAGCTTCAGAGACATCCGTGGTGCTCGGCGTGGGCACACCGGGGCCGTCTGGTGCGTAAGGAGACCGCTCCATGAGGGTGAACAGTGATGGTGCGATGGGCAGAAATCTGAAGAGTCAGTGGCGCAGCTGCAAAGCTGCTGCTGGTCTGTAAAAACAAACAAAGATAAACAGACCACAATCTGATTACATTTATTTGCCTTAGAAAAGGATTCACCAAAAAAAGAGACAGGAAGTGAGATTGCACGTGCCCAATTCATACCCAGCAGCGGCCCTTCCTTGTGTTAATGACATATTTGCTTTGGAAATGCAAATGGAAGTTTTTGAAGAGCAACAACTCGGGCCATGCAAAGCAGCAAAGCAGCACCAGCCTGTTTACTGATGGTGTGCACTGTAGGTTCAGTCTGGCTCTGACAGCAGTGCAGCTGCAAATCATGGGGATGTACAGTCCCGTCCGAAAGTATTGGAAAAGCAAGGTCATTCTTTTGTTTTTGCTATACACTGAAGACATTTGGGTTTGAGATCAAAAGATGAATGTGAGGTGATAGATCAGAATTTCAGCTTTCACTTCCTGATATCCATCCATTTTTTAAGTGATCAAAAATATTGGAACAGGTGTTTCTTGTTAACCAGGTGTGCCATGTTAGATAGACTGTTTAAACAATTACTAGCTCTGAACATCTACTCTTGGTTTGAGCCCTGGGTTTCACTTGTGATGACTGCATTTGTTGTTAAAAAGGATCATAAACGCTGCCTGTGGAGGGTGAGAAGTATAATCAAAGACACCTCTCGACCCAACCATGGTCTGGGAAACGCTACAGGAGTCTTCACTGTCGCACTAGCAGACTCAGGAGTTTCCTCCCATCAGCTGTCTGCCTTCTGAACTCTGACGCTGAAGTGTACACCCCCATTCTGACCCACGCAAAACAAAACAAAAAAAACCCTGTACTGTACAATATTAATGATGTGTGCACTCTTAAATACCGTCTCTTGTCATTTGCACTACCATGGTAACTTGCCTCCTTGCACATTACTGACTAATTACTATCATGCTATATAGTCACCTAATGGTCCCCAGATATATATGTATATACCTCATTTCTCTGTATAATGCACCTTCTATATCTGATATCTACAGAAGGTACAGATATAGATATATATGACATATATGTATGACATACTGCTTTTTGCATTTCATTGGCTCTGTACATGTACCCTGCACAATGACAATAAAAATGTATCTAATCTAATCTAATTTAATCTACTCTAATCTAATAAACCAACATGAAGAACAGAGGGCTGTCTATGGGAGAAAAATTTTGAAGCTGAAGAAAAGAATGGAAATCAATCAGAGCCATTGCACAAGCACTGGGAATAGCCAATACAACAGTTTGCAATGTTGTGAAAAAGAAAGAAACCACTGGTGTACTAACAACCAGACATGGAACAGGTGGCCAAGAAAAACAGCAGCAGTTGATGACAGATACATTGTGAGAGCTGTGAAGAAAAACCTAAAAACAAGAGTCAGTGACCTCACCAACAACCTCCACAGGGCAGGGGTGAAGGTACCACAATCCACCATTTGAAGTAGACTTAAAGAGCTGAAATATAGAGGCCATACCACAAGATACAAACCTCTCATCAGCAGTAAGAATCAGAAGATTGGAATTCACAAAGAAATACAGAGATGAGCCACAGAAGTTCTGGAACAAAGATGAACCCCTTGCAAAGTGATGGAAAGGCCAAAGTTTGGAGAAAGAAAGGACCTGCTCATGATCCAAAACATACAAGCTCATGGGTCAAGCACGGTGGAGTAGTGTGTCATGGCTTGTCAGCCAAATATTCAGTGTTATTTACTTTAAGACTCTCTGTTCCAATACTTTCACTCATCTAAAAATTGACTGGTCTGACACCAAAGGTGCCATGTTCTAAGTTGTCTAGATGTAAACATCAGAAAATGAAAGCTGAAACTCTGATCTATCGTCTCATATTCATCTTTTGATAACAAACCCAAATGTCTTCAGAGCAAAAACAATAGAATTGGCCTTGTGTTCCCATACTTTTGGAGGAGGCTGTATTAATACACTCATTCTAATATGTTATTGTTTCTATAGTAACAGGCCCTTGTAAAAGTAAAAAAAAAAATTGTTGATGGTTTATGAGGAGACGTTTATTTAACATTTATGGACAATGGAGTCTCCAGTTTTGTAATAGTCAGAGGTAAAGCGGAACTTTAGGTTTTCTGCCATCTGACTTCGCAAAACACTAAATGTAACTATAAATGGATAAAAAGTATGATGTGCCATTCTTTAATAAATAGAAATTATTGTAATGGTAATTTGCAGTGGTGTAAGAGGAATAAAACTCTTGGAGACGTGCTGTTAATGGAAAATAATGAACTTCGGAGGGGTAACAGTAACACTGCTTCATCACACACACACACACACACACACACACACACACACACACACTCACACACACACACTGCTGTGGTTATAGTAGCAATGTTTCACCTACCTGGATCTCCCGCTCTCTCCGTACAGAGCCTCCATCACTCGGCCCACGGCTCAGTGTGTCCCCTGCGGCTCTGTCGCTTCATTAAGCCTTCCTGAACCGTTCCTCCTTCTCTCTACATGTCTATCTAAACCGTTTCTCCCACTTCCTCTCCCTCTCTCTCTCTCTCCCTCTCTCTCTCTCTCACTCTCTCGGTTCCTGCACTAGTACGCTGGAGTTCACTGTGTGTGGTGGGATTTGCATACAGGAATAACATGCACCAGGAAACACACAGAGTAGTCAAATAACGCTGAGAGACACACAGACAGAGACAGACAGAAACAGCGAGAGATGTGTGTGTGTGTGTGTGTGTGTGTGTGTGTGTGTGTGTGTGTGTGTGTGTGTGTGTGTGTGCAGGTCGGATGTTTGTTAGGTCCAACAAAGGTCAAAGGTCAGTGCCTGTTCAATAATAATAATAATTACTATTACACCACAGCACTGCTAAAAATCGCAGGTTTATATTAATGCACTCGTTCTAATACGTTAGCGTTTCTATAGCAACAGCTCATTCACAGACGGACACTCTGGATTTTAAAAAGCATTGCTATGATGAAGTTTTCTGTAAGGAGGCATTTATTTAACATTTATGGAAGGAGTCTCCAGTGTCAGTGCTTTGTAACGGTCAGAAAATCTGACTCAAAACCTGTCCCTAAACATTTCCCCCCTTTTTCTGGTCAATTTTTGTTAATAATCTCCACACAACTGATTTATGTTTTTTTTAAATTGTTTATTTTTGAATCATCCCAGAATTAATATTTACACTTAATATAAATACTATTGCATAAATTACAATGATACTATATTTTAAAAAATGCTACATTTGATGAGTTTAAGAGTTTACTTTTTTAAAATACAGTTACTGGAGCTACCAGGCTAAAGCAGCTAAGTCTCTTTCACCCAAACGTTTATATACACATTTATGCACAAACATTGTAAAGCTAATTTGTTTAAATAAAGTATTTTATGAAATAGCAGTGAGAGTCCATTTTAAAAAGAGGGTGGAGCCTAGAATGACCCCGAACGTCAGGATCACATTGTCGCTGGAGCGGTACATTTTGCCCTTTAGTTAGAGGAACATCATTAAAGGTAGTGGTACAATTTGACCTTCAGAGTCTTTTAGGTCACTCATAGTCTTTTTCTTCATCTCCATCTGTCCACTTTCAGTCATCCAGTGCCCACTGTAGCATCAGATTCCTGTTCCTGGCTGACAGGAGAGGAACCTGACGTGGTCTCCTGCTGTTGTAGCTCATCCACCTTAAGGTTTGTCGTTCTGAGATGCTTTTCTGCTCAGCACAGTTGTAAAGAGTGATCAGTTTATATAAATAACTACTTTAAAGCATTTTGTGTTTTTGTGTTGTTTGTCAGTTCAAATCTCCAGCACTACGACTCTGTCCTTTGGCTCAGTTTAGCAGCTTGCAAAAAATCTACAGAAAACCCACAACACACGGCATGTTTGATCCACTTCCTGCAGTGAGTCAATTCACAGTCGAAAGTAGAACGAGACCACGTCACTCAGATGCTCTCAGACGTGAGTGTGAGTGCCCGAGTGTGTTCTCCCCTACCTAAAGAACCGCACCGAGGAGGAGAACACCCCAGGGTTCTGTTCACACACTAAACACTAGCCGCTGTGTACGTGAAGGAACATTTGCATTGTTTATTCCATATTGAACAGGATGTACCTGTACAGTACTATTTTTGTGTAGATAAAAAAAAATTTCTACGCAGGTTTCCACTTTTTCTGGATCACTTTACTGCATCACTCTGTGTGTATGTTTGTGTGTGTGTGTGTGTGTGTGTGTGCCCTTCCTGTTTGTGTACAGTGTTCTTGTATACATTAGTGGTTAGTAAATGCAAAGCAGAAGTGGAGAACGGAAAAACCAAAACAGGTTCTCCATATCAGTGACTATAAACGTTGTAGATCTCCTGTGTGTGTGTGTGTGTGTGTGAATGTGTGTGTGTTATAACACACTCGGGCCGTTTCTTTGCATACTTTGTTTGATAATAGAGAGGAAGGAGAGGAAAATCATGGCTTAGTGCTTGTTCTTTGGTGTGTTTAAGCTGTAGCTCACTCCATCCACACACACACCCTCACACCCTCACCCTCACCCTCACAGTGTCAGTGCCGTGAAGAGAATAAACCCGCACCCACATCATTTCCACTGACGAACAGGGTAGAGGGGGTGCCAATACTTAGATAGTCAGTAACTGTACACCTGTGACATGGATAGTGGGCGGGGCTTATACAATGAGCACCGTGCGTAAAGGTCTCAGTGCATTAATGATGTGCGCGTGATGGCAGTGTGTCCCTGAGAGAGAAGTTCTCTCCTGCACCAGACAGGAAGTTAGCGCTAGCGTTAGCGTTAGCGTCAGCATTAGCATTAGCGCTGGTCAGAAGCGTGCCACTTCCCTGACGCTGGGGGTCGTCCCCTGTGACAGCTGCAGCTGGTGGAGGCCTGAGTGGTAGCTGGCACACAGGAGAGTGCTGGAGTCACACGGCGCTAATGACGCCAACGGCCCTGAGCCGTCCAGAGACAGAGTGAACAAACACGCTGCACACACACACACACACACACACACACACACACACACACACACACACAGAAAGATTGTAGTATATCCTATGCACTGATTCCTTAGAAATCTTCTCTGTCTTACAAATTTTCTGTGTGTGTGTGTGTGTGTGTGTGTGTGTGTGTGTGTGTGTGTGTGTTACCAGCCGTGTTCTGATCCCAGATCTTGACCGAGCTGTCGTGCGATGATGAAGCGACGAGCGCAGGTGAGCCGATGCTCGGGGGGAGGAACACGCAGCACGCCGTCGTCTGGACATGTCCTCTGTACTCCACCACCTTACAGCCCGGCTGTCTGAGGTCCCACAGCTACACACACACACACACACACACACACACACACACACACACATTTACAGAGTGATCAGACACACACACACAGGCATCAGCAGTCTCAGCTGTTCAATAGTATTCAGATAGATACACAAACATGTAACACACACACACACACACACACACACACACACACACACACACACTGACCGTGGCCTCACAGCCGTGACCCCCGAAGCCGTTGCTGCTGGACAGTAAGTGGTAGTGGTTCACACTCACGTCACAGTGAGTCTGGATGTACTGCTTAGCTGGAAACGTGTTCGTCACCTGCCATGTCCGACTGTCCCACACTCTGTAACACACACACACACACACACACACACACACACATCTATCCTACATTACACAGGAAATCTACAACATTCATTTCCTGCCACTGCATCTGATTATTATGTGATTATGTGTCATGAACATCTGATAAAATTAAAATTAAAATGACTTTTTTGACTTGGATTTGGTTTGTCAGACGTCAGCGGCTCTGACGTCTCACCTGATGGTTTTATCTTCTGAGGTTTGGACTATTGAGGTTCCTCCAGGAACCCAACACAGATGAGTTACCTGATACAGAGAGAGAGAGACTTACTGAATAACTGTGTTAATATCAGCAGTAATCACACACACACACACACACACACACACACACACACCTTACACACCTTATACACACACACACACATTTATATGCAAAAATACACTGTGGGAGGGAATATGATCACACATCCAGCACCTGGGGGATTGTGGGTAATGCAGTGTGTGTGAGGTGTGTGTATGTGTGTGTGTGTGTGTGTGTGTGTGTGTGTGTGTGTGTGTGTGTGGTGTGTGAGGTGTGTATGTATAAGGTGTGTGTGTGAGGTGTGTAAGGTGTGTGTGTAAGGTGTGTGAGGTGTGTTTGTGTATAAGGTGTGTGTGTGAGGTGTGTGTGTGAGGTGTGTGTGTGAGGTGTGTGAGGTGTGTGTGTGTGTGTGTGTGTGTGTGTAATGTGTGTGTGATGTGTGTGTGTGTTGGTTGGTGTTTTTGTGTGTGTGTG
>CM074939.1:443126-459972 GCA_037576815.1 Pangasius larnaudii | reverse complement strand
GTGAGTGTGTATAGACTGCTGGACCCTTTAGCGAGAGTGTGTATAGACTGCTGGATCCTGTAGTGTGAGTGTGTATAGACTGCTGGACCCTTTAGTGTGAGTGTGTATAGACTGCTGGACCCTTTAGCGTGAGTGTGTACAGCTGTACTGCTGGACCCTTTAGCGTGGGTGTGTATAGACTGCTGGATCCTGTAGTGTGAGTGTGTATAGACTGCTGGACCCTTTAGCGAGAGTGTGTATAGACTGCTGGATCCTGTAGTGTGAGTGTGTGTATAGACTGCAGGACCCTTTAGTGTGAGTGTGTACAGACTGCTGGACCCTTTAGTGTGAGTGTGTACAGACTGCTGGACCCTTTAGTGTGAGTGTGTACAGCTGTACTGCTGGAACCTTTAGCGTGAGTGTGTACAGCTGTACTGCTGGAACCTTTAGCGTGAGTGTGTACAGCTGTACTGCTGGACCCTTTAGCGTGAGTGTGTATAGACTGCTGGACCCTTTAGCGTGAGTGTGTATAGACTGCTGGACCCTGTGTACGGTGCACACTGAGGTAAACGGGAATGAGAGGCTGTGCAGAAGCTGAAAAAGGGGTCTGAGATCAGACAGGAGTGTAAGAGGAGCTGCATTAGTGTCAGGTGTGTCGGAAGTTCAGGACAGCACAGACAGACATGTCACACCCACAGTCGTGTCACACACCGCTTTTGTGCGCGTGGAGGTGACGATACCGGTTTACCAGCGGCCCTGTGAGCGCTACTCACCGTTCAGGGCGGATTAAAACCACCTTCTGAGGTGCGTGACGGAAAACACATCCGAGCCGCAGCTGCTCAGAAAGGACGCACAATGCAATGAGGACAAGCAGAGACGCGCATTGTTTACAAGCGGTCTCGCGCATGCGCACTGCTTCCCTTCAGCAGTCCCGCGCATGCGCACTCCGCACGTTCCGAGTTGGAACGGCGGTTTATCCGATTCACAGAATTATCACATCTTTTGAAACAATAAATCTTTAATATGATGCTCATTCGCACACAAATTAAACGCAACGTTAGCTCTCACCTTTGCTCCGGAAGTCCTCTTGGTCTGTTAGCGAACTCACATTAAATTACAGCCGTTACCTTGGACACCACATTTAGCACCATTTTTTAGTGTGTTATAAATAGAGCAATAAAATCCCCAGAATTCTCTCTCTCTGCATCCACGAACCCAATTCAACCACGAATTAATTCGCTAAAATCAAGAGAAACGGCTTTTATTCGGATGAATATCTACCCGGTTTAAACTGACACTGAAGCACGCTCAGCACACACACACTTCCGGAAGGTTCTTCTTCGCTACTTTTTCACCTCAAGATTCCAGCAGCGCCTCCTCTGGTCACGTCTCGTCACTACACTAACCTCATTTCAAAACGGCACTAAAAGCGTCGATTTAAAACAAAATCTTTCTTGTACAAAAGACAGAAAAATCTCTAGAACATGCCCCAAAATAACGGGTTAATCCTCAGCACCAGAGGATTTGTTTTTGTTTGTCTGTATGGGCCACCCACCTGTCAGTCATTTTATAGACACGCCCCAGCCTCCCTTAACTCCGCCCCTCCCCCACTCTGAAATCAGTAAGCGCCCAGCACAGCCAGATGATTCTTATAAAACTTATAAACTCAGTAAAAGCAGAATAAACCACTCCAGTGCTTTTCCAAGCTGGAGTAGTTTATGAAGGTGACGAAGCTGGACGCAGAATTAGCAATATAGCTCCTGGACAGGTCTGTAAACAAAACCTGTATAAATCTGTTTTTTTTAATAATCAAGTAAAGTTTTTTTTTTCATTACAAAGAAACAGGAAACAGCGACTGCACTATAAATCATTATAAGCTGAATTTTGCATGTTTATGGTGTTATAACATGGTTTTCAAACAGTTAAAGGGTCTATCACGTAGCTTAAGATATTAACGATGTTAAGGATGCTAACACCAGGGCTTAAGAGCTTAAAAAAGACAGGACAGCGACGGCACTCGTCAGCTTTCTCATAAACCAGTAGGAGCCGAATTTTGTGTGTTTATAATGTTATAATTCAACTTTTTATGCAACTGAATGCACTTAAAAGTGATGAATGTTAACTCTAGTTGAACCACTGTAGATTCTGGAGGCGGAGCTGTGTGTGTGTGTGTTTGGGAATGGGGGCGGGGTCAAGGAGTAAAAAAAACATTCAAATCTTATTCAGCGCCACCTACTGAACAGTTATACACCTATATATATATATATATATATATATATATATGTTTACAATATTGCATAATGCACCTTTAAAGGTAAACAGGAGCCGGAGGGTACGTGTACCATGCTGTAGCTATATATATTTAACTATTTTGTGTTAAAAAAATAATAAAAAGAAAGGGATTACTCTGTCCACAGCAGATTTAAATCACTCATGTTTGCCTACAGAGATAAAAACTGACCCGTGACTCCCTGAAGACACGCTGCTGCAGTGTGTCCGAGGCTCCATCATCTCGACTGGACCCTCCAACCTTTAAAGTACACAGAACCCCAGCACCAGGACGCTTCTGTCCTGCTCTCAGCTGGTGGAATGAACTTCTCAACTTCTCCACACTGGAGAACAGCCGAGTCACTGACACCTTTTGATGGAGACTACAAAGCACTTCATACACTTAAGTATTCACCCCCTGCCCCCATCACTGGGAAATCACTAAGTTAGTTCTGGTGTCACTAGTTTCCATGAGAAGTCAGATGTCATGTGATCTCAACATAAACACATCTGTTCCTGAAAGAACTCAAGAGTTTGTTAGAGAACATAGCTGAAGACCAACAAGCCCTCAAAACAAGTGCAACAACGTCAATACTTTTCTACCTGCTTGTTTAAAGACATTTATCTCCATCAGCTACTTACAGACTGAGGTTCTTTCACTGATTTTGTCCAGTTCTGCTTCTGTTCATGGCACCGTGTGTGTGTGTGTGAGAGAGAGAGAGAGAGAGAGAGAGAGAGAGAGAGAGAGAGAGAGAGAGAGAGAGAGAGAGGGGGGGGGGAGATCAGCATCCATTTTGTTCTCTTCTAGAGAACTTCCAGAAGGGGAACTGGACAACTTCTTCCCACAGAAGATTTGTTTGTTTATGTGAAATAAATTGAATGAAAATGTAATCAACACGTGTAATACGTAAAGACAAAACTGTACAAATGAGTGAAGTGACTCCAACTGGTGCGTTTTGCAAATGTATTGGGTCCAGGTCTTAATCGCAGCCATGACAAATTTGTTTTTAAAAATTCAACCAGGAAAAAAAAATGTGCAATGAAATACGCCACACACCCAAACACACACAGACACACACCCACCCAAACACACACCCACCCAAACACACACCCAGTCATTTACACATTTACACTCTTCAGTTACGGCAAGTTGAACATGAACAGTAACAGTACGGAGTAAACAGGAAATTATTGATTTCTTCAAACATGAACTTGTTTTTTTTTTGTTTGTTTTCTGCAAAATTGAACAAAACAGTGAAGAAGCAACGTTTTGCAAGTTAACTGAAGCGCACTTCCACTCGCACCGGAGACAATCTTCAGCCAGGAATCATCAGCATCGTTACTCAACATCCAGGACTCGACTTATTGCATCTCGGATACGAGTCGGTGAAGACGCGCGCCCTCGTCCCTCTGAGTCTAAACAACACAGCGTAGGTTATTGGGTTTCCTGCTGTAACACACCCGAGGTGGTGTATTAAAAACAACAAAACAGGACACTAAAACGTGCAGAAATAAAAAGACTGGAATTTAATACCGTATTTTTCTTAAAGCTTAATAATTAATAATAATTTACACTCTATAGCCTTAAAGTGACGCTGCAGCTTTAAACTAGACCTGTGCCGATATCGGAGTTTATCAGCATCTTTCTTGGTATAAATGAAGGAATAAAACACCGTGTGTGGTGCAATTCGAGGAAAATAATCAACAACGGTGTGGTGTGATGAAGCAGAGTCACTGTTACCTCCTCGAACCTGATTAATTTCCTCTAACAGCACACCCCGAAGTGCTTTATTCCTCCTACACCACAGCAACTTAACCATTACAAGCTTCTATTAATTACAGAACGACATACTTTTTATCTGTTTATAGTTACAGCTAATGTTGTGGAACGTGGTTCTCACTTACGTTATAGCAGCTATAAACAGTCTGACACTGGAGACTCCTTCCTTAAATGTTACATAGATTACAGAAAACGTGTCCATGTCAGTGACATCAGCGTCCGCTGCACAACGCTGCCTTTTATTCGGGGGAAAGAAAAGTTGTCGTTTGTCAGTGAATTGCATTATGGGATTGCTCTTTCCGAGAAGTACGCATGCTACGCTCCTCCTGAATGGGAATAAACTGGGAATGGGAGAAATTCCAACCTCCATCCCGGTGAATCCCGACTTCCTGATGAGTTCATATTCAGCACACGTCTATTTTAAAGCGCTTGGGTTTTTTTTTTTTTTTTTTAAACGTAAATATTTATCTCACACGTTATGTGTTAAATGCCAAAGCTGGATATTATGTGCATTTTACATAAACACAGATTTCTGAGCGCATGTGCGATCGTTTAGAAATCTGAAAGGAAGAGTTCGTCTCGTATCGTCTCGTCTCGTCTCATGCACACTCGACGGTCAGAAAGAAAAACAGGACTGGTCAAAAACACTCATTCAACAACAACAACAAAAAAAAAGCAATAACAGTATTTTACATCTTTTTCCTCTCCTTTTTTTCAAGCCGTCAGTTGTGCAATAGCAATGTCTGTCAATACATCTCCTATTTTATGTACATTATAAATTACATCACACTCCACAGCGCAGAGATTAAACCTGTACTCAGACCACCGTCCTGAGAACAGGTGGGTTTTACAGAGCGAACTGATACGGGCGCGTCAGTAATTCAGCCCACGATAAGAAAATAAAAATCATAATAATAAAAATAACAATAAAGTGACCAGGACAGGGTAAGGAGCGCCTCTCCATCACATCAGAGTTTCCACGCTAGCTTAAATATCGTGCTGTGGAACTGATAATCAGCACACACTGAACTGAAAGAAAGAATGAATGAATGAAAAGAAGGATGGAGAGATGACGAAAGAACGGGAAAAAATACCGAATCGTGCCTATCTACATAAGCCTGGTGTTTATGTTTATTTGAACGTTTATATTAATGAGATCAGTGAGGTGCGACCCTGTAACTTCAGCACAGTGTTGTGATGAGAGCATCGCCGCGGTGACTTTCCCTGAGGGCGGGGCTTCAGGTCAGAGTGGGGCTTGAGGGCGGGCCTTCAGGTCAGAGTGGGGCTTGAGGGCGTGGCTTGGGGGCTGGGCTTGAGGGCGTGACTTGAGGGCGGGGCTTGAGGGCGGGGCTTCAGACGAGACTAAAACACGACTACAGAGAGAGAGGAAAGTTGTTTCTGGATGCGATGCTCTACTGTACAGGACACGACCAAATACGGGCGTCTGATAAACCAAAATAAAACAGGTCCCCAAAAAGTGTGCGTCGGAAATAAAAACGGTCTTCTCAGCCCTTTAACTCCTGATCCACACTAACGCTCCGAGAGTCAGAGAACACCAACAGTGCGGCGAAATCTCAGCGGCAGTCACGTGTCGATAACCTGTTACTCATCACGCACGTTACAGCGCTGCCACTACGTCAGCTTTTCATTCAGGACACGGCTGCAGTGAATCGTGTTGGGCTGAGAGAAACCGAGCGCTCGGCTCTCACACCTTCACACCGTGTACAGAACTACTGTATGTACAGATACAAGCACAGACACAATATACTCAATATACACAATGTGTACGTGGTCTGCGTGTCAGCGCGCCTCCTCCGCTCGCCTTCCGCACTTTATCTGACCGGCCAAGATGGCGGGAGAAATAAAACTCGAGGAGGAAATAAAAAAATATCACTTACTGACCGCTGTTCTCTCTGTGTGTGCGTCACGTTTGTGATTTCTACTTTTTGCTTTTTGCTTCATATTTAATTTGGATATGTAAATATGTGCAGTGGGAACCTGAACCACTGCACAGCAAACGATTCAAAACAATCACTACGGCTCTGATTCGGACTCGGAAACCTCTGATATTCGCTTTGCATCGACAATAAAACAATAAAACGTCCTACTTCCCAGTGAATTCTATCGGATCAGAACCGGATAAAGGGTGTCCAATAGTCACGTTATCTTATCGTCACGGTTTATGATATTATTACATCATACCCGAGCAGAAGTTCTGGGGAGACACTAGGTGTCCTACGTAGGCAGCCTACTCCCAAACGGGTCACTAACTAATTCCGACCCGTTCGCGTGTTGAACACGCCGTTATGTCGTGTATTCGTCACGTGACCCTGCGTGATTTTTTTGGTGAATTCTAGCAACAGTTCTCCAACTTTCCACCAGATAAATTAAAGATGAAATAAAAGAAAAACACAAAAGACAAACGAATAAAGCATTAGGTCCAACAAAAATGGGGCACGACCAAATACGGGCGTCTGATAAACGAAAATAAAACAGGTCCTTAAAAAGCGCGCGTCAGGATAAAACGTGTGTTCTCTCTGGCAGACGAGACGTTTTACGAAGACGCCGTCTCTTCGGGCTGCGTTTCCTCTTCCTTATTGGACGAGCTTCCGTTGTCGTGGATACCGAGTCTCTGAAGCTCCTCCTCTGCCGTGACCCACGTCGCCACGGTGACCGTGTGCTCCTCCATCTGCTTCTGAAGACTGTCCATCTCCTCCCTGCAGACACAGACACATGATGAAGATGGATGTGATCCGGGGTGTGTGTGTGTGTGTGTGTGTGTGTGTGTGTGTGTGTGTGTGTGTGTGTGTGTGTGTGTGTGTACTTGAGCTGTCGTAAGCAGTTGTGCAGGTTGTTGAGCGGCTCCTTGTTGACGGAGGCGGCCGGCTTCAGCAGCTCGTCCAATAGCGACGCAGGAACCGGACAATCCGGAATCTTCACCGGAGTCAAAGGGGCGGAGTCACACTTCACCTCCATCCGCTGCTGCACAGGAACAAACAGGGTACAGTGGACTGTTTCAAAAGTTTTGGCACTCATGAAGGATGTAGCACTCCAATAAACAACACATACACTCGCTCACTCCCTCTCACACACACACACACACACACACACACACACACACACACACACACACACACAGTGTCCTGACCTTGTGTGTGCGTGTGTGTTTGAGCTCCTGTTTGAGCTGTGTGTTCTGCTGCAGCAGGCTCTTCATGCTGTTCCTCAGCTCTCCCACCTTCGCCTGCAGCACAAACTTATCCTTCCTGGTGCTGTTCAGCTCCTCCTGCACCATCTCCAGCTCCACCCGCACCCTCTGCACACACACACACACACACACACATTTAGACAGGCACTGACAATGAAAGCAACATCCTGAAATCCTCTGTTACTAAATAGCAGAAAGATTTTGAGCTTGTGCATGTGCATGTGCGTGTGTGTGTGTGTGTGTGTGTGTGTGACCTGCAGTGTTTCCTGCACTGTGTCCAGCTCTCTCTGGTTGCACTTCTCAGAGAGTTCCAGCTGGTGGCGCTGTGCGTCAAGCTCCCGCTGCTTCTGCTCCACCTCCCACTTCAGATCCTCCACCTCCACACACACACACACACACACACACACACACACAACAAACAGATCAATAACTGCAGCAATATCAACAAAGCTAAACAAAGTAGTTGTACAAGTGTTTAATTTATGGAAATAATACTGTGTGTGTGTGTTTCTGCGTGTGTGTGTGTGTGTGTGTGTGTGTGTGTGTGTGTGTACCTCCTGGTTGGTGAGCGGTTGCTTGTTGAGCTCGTCGTCCAGCTGTTTCTGTAAGATCTGCAGCTGTGCGTGTGCCTCCGCCAGCTCGGCCTCGAAGCGAGACACGTCCTGAGAGCGCTGAGCGTCCTGAGCTCTGAGGAGACAAGACACACAGTTCACACACTCCGTGTGTACACACACACACACCATACACACACACGCCACACACCATACACACACGCCACACACACACACACGCCATACACACACACACACACACGCACACACACACGCCATACACACACTGTACACAAACGGTTTGTGTTTTGTATTTAAAATTAAAAAAAAAAAAACATAATAAAGCTGCAGTATGTAAATATATGTAAATATATGTAAATGAGTATGCAAATGAGTCTCCAACCACGTGACATCAAGGCTTCACCAGAGAGGTTACAAATAAATCACAATACCTATATTTATTCCATATCGTATTGCCCTAAATCCACCCTAATGTCCAATTATAACGAGTCTAATCTACATAATCAGAGTCTCCTGGTCTAATCTCACTGCTCTCTGTGTGAGGGACGTACTCGAGTCTCCTGGCCTCCTCCTGCAGGGATCTCAGCAGCTCCTCTTTGGCCTGAAGCTCCTTCCTGATCTCGCTGAGCTCCAGCACGGCCGCTCGGTAATGCCTGCGGTTATGAGCCGCCTCCAGCCTCGCCTCGGCCACCTACACACACGCGCACACACACACACACACACACGCGCACACACACACACACGCGCGCACACACACACGCGCGCACACACACACGCGCGCACACACACACACACACACACGCGCACACACACACAATAATATGTACACCTCTGTCTAACATCCACTCTGTAAGATTGGACACCAAAGAGGGAGTAAAAAAATAAATGCACCTGAGGTAATAAATATTAATCCCTGAGATCAGACACTGTGACTTATGTGAGATCAGACACTATATGAAGGCTCTGGGATCAGACGCTAATGAAAACAGGTTCCATTAAACACAAAAGGCTCTAATGAAACTGTAACTGTTATATGAGGTCAGATAGTATAAGGTATGGATTCAATAAATAAAAGCTCTGAGTTTAGACGCTTATGAAAGCACCGTGTCAGCTGCGTGAGATCAGACAGTAGATCAAGGCTCTGAGATCAGACGCTAATGAACCCGTGCTGTAAGGGAGGCCTACCTGCTCGCTCAGCTCCTTCACTTTGATCTTCTCCTTTTCGAGAGCAGCCTGCAGCGTCTGGACCAGGTTCCTCATCTGCTGGTCTTCCTCCTCCTTCCTCTTCAGCACGGCTTGAACCTTTAACCGTAATTCAGACGCATTTTAAAACACAAATCTTTTTTTTTTTTTTAAATTAAAGCTAAAAACTTGCTCTTGCACGTGAAAGGTGACAGATTTATCCGATAACGCGTCCGACCTGCAGGTTGAGTTGGACCAGGTCGGCTTCTCTCTTGGCTAGCGCCGCCTCGAGGACGTTAGCGTGATCCCGCAGTGCATTGTGGGATTGCCCGAGTCCGGTCAGCTTCCCTTTCTCGTGCTCGAGCTCCAGCGCTAGCTTCTTGTTCGCGTCCTCTAAGCGGCGGATTCGCTTCTTAAAGCCGCGCGACTCCTGCAGCTGCAGGTGGAGAAAAGCACGGTTCAACACACACTTTCAGAAGAACTTAAAGCTCTTGAAGAACAGCTAGGCTCTGCTGACCTCGTCCTCCAGCTCCAGCACCTTCTCCTGATACTCCTCGAGCTCTGCGCTGGTCAGACTGATGACTTCCTGCAGCTCCTTCTCCAGCAGGGCTTTACTCTGGAGCACGGTGTTCAGCTCCGCCTGCAGGGACTCCACCTTCGCCTGGGAATCAAACATGCCAAGCTAATCGCCACGTCCGCGTCATTCCCCCCCATAATCAACACCATCGCCTTTATCGGGACGTACCTGCAGAGCCTGGCTGTTCCCGCCCTCGTCCACCTGCGCTCGGAGTTTCACTAGCTCCGCCTCGGCCGTCTCCTTCTCCACCAGCGCTTCCTGTAGGCGTCGGCTCAGGATGCTCACGGCGTTCTCGTACGCCTTGTGCTTCGCCTTTAGCTCCTTCTGCGCGCTCGTCAAATCCGTCCCCAACCTCTTCATCCTCACCTTCTGCTCCGAAATCGCCCTGAGACACAGCAACGGAGAAAATTAATAACGCTACCATTTAATAACGCTAACGTGTAGCAACTACGAAGCTAGCTGAGACCACTTAGAGTCTCCATGATGCTAATTACAGAGAAGGATGGATCGTGTACGTACTACATTAACATTTACCACAAATATTGTATTGTCCATTAAATTCACGTGACCCTGTTAGCATAAAAAGCAGCTAATAACGCTAACAGCATTTCAGTGCGGATGGATGAAGGGTCATGTGACTCACTTCTTGGCCTCGTCCTGCATCTCCTCCACCTTCTTCCTCAGGACCTCGTTCTCCTGTGTGACTGCAGAGAGCTGGTTCTGGTCAAACTGTACAGACTAAACACAAAACACACACACACTCTTAGGGTCTCTTGGCGAACACCAGGCAGTGAGGTAAGTGTGTGTGTGTGTGTGTGTGTGTGTGTGTGTGTGTGTGTGTGTACCTGCAGCTGCGTGTCGAGCCGGTCTCTCTCGCTCTGCACCTCCTGCAGATGTTCCTCCAGGCTGCTCATCTGCTGCTGCACTCTCTGAACCTCCTGCAGGAGGCGCTGCTGCTCCAGCTCGGCGCTCCTCTTCTCCTGCTCCACCCGCTGCACCTCCTCCTTCAGCTCCTTCACCTCCGACAGCAGACGCTTCTTCGTTGCCTTCAGCTCCGAGATCAGCTGCTCCTTAGAGGCCGCGTCTCGCCTGTACGCCTCCACCATCACCTGCAGGGGGCGACACGGAGCAACGCTCGCACAGTGCTCAAAGGCACGGATTCCGTGGTGGTGGGAGGGGCCTGTGTGGTGGGAGGGGCTTGCGACATAGCGTAACGTGCGTTTGATAGACGTACCTTCTGCTGGTTGAACTGCTCCTTCAGCTTCTGTGCTTGTTTCTTCAGAGAGACGTTCTCCTGCTGTAACGACTCGATCTAGAACATAAAAAAAATCAAAACAGGAAGTGATTTAGTTCAATTTTTTATTTCTTATTCACGATCCAGGTGAAATCTTCTGTCTTCCAGTCAGGCTGAATCCTAAACAACTTCCTGTTCACTTTGTTTACAGAGAGGTGTGTGTGTGTGCGTGCGCGTGTGTGTGTGTGTTTGTGTGTGTGTGCGCGCATGTGCGAAGGCTCACGAGTGGCTGCAGTAGGCGTGTGTGTGTGTGCGCGCAGGTGTGTATACAGGTGTGCATGTATGTACTTGCTGTATTCTAATGCGCTGTGATAAAAGTTTAGCTCTAAAACGCATACTTTTCCCCTACAGATTAAAGTATTGGCACCCTTGTGTTTGAGCTGAGGTGAAATCTGTGACCTGACCTCCTTCTGACCCACTCACCTGCGTGGCCTGGACCTGCACTTCCTGTCTGAGCTGCTCGAGCGCATCAGACGAGTCCAGCACTTCCTGTCCGAGTTTCTCGGCCCCGTCGCCCAGCTGGCTCTTCTCGGCGCGCGCCGCCTGCAGCGCCACCTCTAAGACGATCTTTTCGTTGCGCAGGAAGTGCAGCTCTTCGTCGCGGGCGGAGGAGTCGGCCTGCAGCTCGCCCAGCTCGGCCTGCAGCTGCTCGTAGCGCGCCTCCATCAGCTGCAGCGCCTGCTCCTTACTCTGCAGAGCGTCCTGAGTCTCCGTCAGCTTCTTCATCAGATCCACGTGCTCACGCTGGAACGCTGAGAGCTGAGCTTCCTTCTGGGACAGAGACACTCTCACCTGGACAAGACAGGAAGAGGACACTGAGCTACCTGTTACACCACACTCATACACCTGTACAGTGCAGTGTGTGTGTGTTTGTGTGTGTGTGTGTGTGTGTGTGTGTGTGTGTGTGTGTGTGTACCTCTTCTAGCTCCCTCTCGAGTGCTGCAGATTTATTGGCTGCTCTCAGCAGCTGCTCTCGCTCCTCCTCAAACTCCTCCAGTTTATGCTGCAGGTCGTTCTCCACCATCGACTTTGCGTCCTGGATCTGCTGGATGGCTGCTTCCTGCGTCAACATGTCTGCCTGGAGGGGGCGGAGTCAGAGAGGAGGAGGAGTCAGGGAGGAGGAGGAGAAGAGGCAGAGTCAGACAGGAGGCAGAGAGTGGAGAGAAGATGGAATGAGAGGATGTGGAGTCAGAGAAAAGGCAGGGTGAGAGAGAAGGCGGAGTCAAACAGAAGGGAGACAGAGCCAGAGAAGAAACAGAGAGGAGGGGGAATGAGGCAGTGGGCGTGGTCAGAGAGGAGGCGGAGTCATTGTGTCACTCGGGAAACAGCAGGGCTGCGAGAATTTAAATCACTGGTCACGATTTTAGGAACTGCGTGGATAGAGATTCGTACATTAGATTTGGGTGTTTGGGTAAAATTTGCAAAGACATTTTTCCATAAATGAAGTTCAGTATGAAACGGATTTGGGGGCGGAGTTAGGTACGAGGTCAGGTCGTGATGTCACTGAGTAAACGCCACGCCTCACCTCGATGCTCTGCAGCTGGACGGCGATGCGCTCCTTCTCTTTAATGGAGCGGTGTTTGGTCTCGGTGAGCTGGTGAGACAGACTGACGTTCTCTATCTTCAGGTTCTCCAGCACGCCGATCTGAGTCATGTGACCCGCCTGCGAGGAGGAAGAGGAAGAGGAAGAGAAGGAGACATGGTGTAATGCATCATTACATAAATACAACTAGTGTGTAAAGAAACAAGAGGATTAAACTGGAGGATTAAACACACTGTGTGTGTGTGTGTGTGTGTATATAATAGAGTGTACCTGCATGTTGGCCATCTGACTCTGCAGCCGGACTCGGGCTTCCTGTGCGACGGCGAGCTGCTGCTGGTACCAACTGCGCAGCTGCTTCAGCGACTGCACCTCCGCCTGCGACGTCTGCAGCCGAGAGTTCAGAGCGCCGCGTTCGGCCTCCACCTGCTGCAGCTGTGTGTGTAGTCCAGTCAGCTGCTGGCGCAACTCGCTCACTGACACACACACACACACACACACACACTTAAATCTGAGCCCCAGGCGTTACACTGGCTATTGTAAAACTTCTGTGAAACGACTAGAATTGTTTAGTGTATTTGCATATCCTGCCCCGCCCCTTTCTCCACTTCTCGGAATCTGCATCATTTATCGTCAGCGCCGCCGTTTGTACGTTTGCGCTTCTGCCTCCTCACCCGTGGTGTCTCTGGAGCTCAGGCTCTGCTGCATGTCCTCCACCCTCCCCATGAGTCTCTGGTACTGCTGCTCGGCGAGCTGCAGGTCTTTGGAGAGCGACTCCAGGCCGGCGTTCTTCTCCTCCAGCTGACCCTGCAGCTCCGCCATGGCTCGCTCCAGCCCGCCCCTCTCCGAGCGCATCGACGACGCCTCCGACGCCAGCGCCGCCTGCCGCTCCGAGCTCAGACGCGTCTCCTCACACTGAGCTCGCAGACGAGCGTCCAGCGCCGCCAACTCCGCCTGCAGCTCCGTCTTCTCCTTCAGAGCCTGCGAGAGGGGGCGGGGCTTAACGTTATAACGTCACCGTTTACTCAGGAACTTTTACACGTGAAACTTAAATAGTTTAGTTTAGTTTAAATCACATATTTATTTCAATTACATGCTATTTAATAAACATGAAAGAAAACAATTTCAAAACAAATCCATACATTAAGACATATAAGACCGGGCGTTAAAGTAATGGCGCCCTATAAAAGGAGGAGGAGTTTTATTCACTTTTATTATTATTTATTATCATTTTATTATCCATTATCTCACCTGACTGGCTTCAGAGGACAGAGACTCCAGCTGTCCCTCCAGCCTCATCTTCTCCTTCAACACCTGCAGCAGCTCATCGTGATTCCCCATCACCGAGCTCCCGTACGACACGCTGCACACACACACACACACACACACACACACACACACACACACACACACACACACAATGAGCCCTACACATACAGGACGCATCCATGACCTTCTGTTCACACGTGCGTGAAGTTCAGTCCACCTGAAGTGTGTGTACGAGGTGTGTGTCTCACGACGAAAAACAAAAGCCAGCGTCACTTAAATCACTCCTCACTGATCACTAGGGGGCGTGTCCTATCGTTAATTTACTGCATGTTGCCATGGTTTCGCCCACAGTGCCAGGCTCATATCGTATGCGTGACCACACCCACTTTATTAACACTAGCTCTATTAGTTTGACTTCTTTACAATCTAATATATATTTACATATATAATGAGTAGGCGTGTCCAAACATTAAACTGTTCTAATAGTATTTGCATAATTAATTGATCCCTGACGTAAGTCTACTGAAACCCTGAGAAAAAGGGGCGTGTCATAATAAACTCATAAATATTCAAATGTGTTCAAAGTACGATAAAAATTTTGCATGTAATATTTAAATTTAGTATAAACAGATGCGTACGTGCTGGAGAAGCTGTCCCTGCGGCTGCGCGACTCGGCCCCGCCCTCGCTCTCCAGCTCCTCGTTGGCCCCGCCTTCCTTCTCCAGCTCCAGCTCCTCATTGGCTGCTTGTAGCACCTCCCTCAGCGAGGGGTACCGCCCCACGACCACTTCCTCTTCCTCCTTCGCTGCCGTAGACCTGCCAGCTGCTAACGCGAGCTCTACCGCTCCGTCGTTCCCGTCGCTCCCGCCGTTTTCGGAGCCGAGGACGCTGGTTTCCGACAGCGTGGAGACGGAGCTCGTGCTGATCTCGGACAGCGTGGAGACGGAGCCCGTGTTCGTCTCAGAAACCGCCGAGACGGAGACGGAGGACGCTGACGCTTTCTCGCCCGCGGCGTCCGGGGTTTTGTAGTCGGCGAGCGAGTGGATCTTTCCGGATCGTGACGATTTGGACTTCCGGTCTTTGGGAGCCGGGATGCCCAGGCTGCCCAGTTTGGGTCCGCGGGGAACGCTGGTGCGCAGGAACGAGTACTCTGTCGTCATGGCGACGGCGGAAGCGCGGGGCAAGATTTCCGGGTGCAGCATGAGCTCCGGGTCGAGGGTACTGCAGGGACGGGACTTAGGGGACGAACGATGATGCGACTGAGAGAGAGAGAGAGAGAGAGAGAGAGAGAGAGAGAGAGAGAGAGAGAGACAGTGAAAGAGGGAGCGAGACGGATAGAAACAGATAAAAAGAACGAGTGAGATAGAGAGAAAGACAGAGAAAGAGAGAGAGATGGAGAGAAAGAGAGATGGAGAGAGAGAGAGAGAAGGAGAGAGACAGACAGACAAAGAGAAACAGAAAAAGAGAGAGACAAAGAGAAAGAGAAAGAAAGAGAGACAGAGAGAGAGATGGAGAGAAAGAGAGATGGAGAGAGAGACAGACAAAGAGAAACAGAAAAAGAGAGAGACAAAGAGAAAGAGACAGAGAGAGAGATAGAGAGAGAGACAGACAGACAAAGAGAGAGAGAGAAAGAGAGAGATGGAGGGAGAGAGAGAGAGAGAGATAGAAAAATGAAGAGAGAGACACAAAGCAAAGGAGAGAAAAAAAGGAGTTTCTATTCAGAACACAGGAACACGCTCAACACTGTTGCTAGGAAACCAGGAAATATGGCTGCTGAGTACACGCTAGCTAATGATTTAATAGCTAGTAACTCTTTTACACAGACGTGTGAGACGCAGTGACAGTGGAAACGTTACGGAAATATCCGGAACGTCAACATTTACCTCAGATGTGGCCATAAATTACTAAAAATAAACCCTCGGAAAGAATAAAACTACACCGTAACTACATCAACCGCTAATCTGAAATCTGTAGCAGTTAGCTTTGTAGCACCAACCTGACAAAATACAGTCAAGCTAACTAGCTAGCTATAACAGCTAACATAGGTGTCTGTGTGTCCTTATTGCCACTGTGTGTGTGTGTGTGTGTGTGTTGTCATAGAAACAATTGATTCCAAATTTCCGAGACTACAGCAGAACTTCAAGGAGATTGTCACGGTGTAATTAGCATCATTCTGTGACAGGAATGCGCTATAAATATCCCGGGAATGTTTATCTGATTCAGATGATTGACAGGACGGAGGCAGACCAATCGACAAGTCGCTTCAAGAGAAAGAAAGAAATGTGATGAAATGTCACTCAGTGACTCACGCTGAATGCTAATCACGCTAATAATGTGTGACATCCCGCTTTTACACCACAGCGCTAACTGCTAACTGCAGCGTGAGGAAGCTGATTAAAACACACAGCATGCTAGCTAGTCCTCAGACTTTTCTATAACAATGCTAATCATGTTTGGATAACAAATGCTAATCAGCTAGAATTGTTCAGGAAGAAAAATTATGAGGTAAAAAAAATTTTAAAAAAGGAAAAAGCTGAAAAGTTACAGCACCTCAGCCCAAAAACATTGAGATTAGCATTTTATTAAGCTAATAGCGATTTTTTTTTAATTCAACATCATGCTAAGAACATGGGAATGAGTTAGCATCAGACATGAAAACAATGCCTAATAACGCAAGCTTCAGTACCAACATCGCTAATGAACAATGCTATGAACAGAGGAAGTAGTTAGCATTAATGTTTTACACATCGCTAATTTTCTCACTAGCGACACTGCTAATAATGCTAATAATGAATAAATAAAGGGTAGATTGTGTTAGCATGTTCGCATTTTAGGAGCTAACTCAGCTATAACATGGATTATGTTCAACAATATTTGAGACAAATGCCAAAAGTAATGGCGCCCTGACCCACAGGGGGAGCAGGTCACATGACTGGATGTCCCTCAGCAGCTGTGTGTGTGTGTGTGTGTGTGTGTGTGTGTTTGTGTGAGAGCGTGTGTGTGTTTGAGTGAGAGAGAGTGTGTGTGTGTGTGTGAGAGTGTATGTGTGTGTGTGAGAGAGTGTGTGAGAGTGTGTGTGTGTGTGTGAGAGAGTGTGTGAGAGTGTGTGTGTGTGTGTGAGAGAGTGTGTGAGAGTGTGTGTGTGTGTGAGAGAGTGTGTGAGAGTGTGTGTGTGTGTGTG
>CM074939.1:396771-400669 GCA_037576815.1 Pangasius larnaudii | reverse complement strand
TCAGATACTATATACATTCAGATACTATATACTCTCAGAATGTTTGACAGATCCTGCTCCCTCCTGACCAATCCCTCTCACTTTCAAAGCAATTCTGACCAATCATGTCCACTCCATGTTAAGCTTCATAACTGACCGCTGCATCACGTAGACGTTTGGTGACGACGGATCATCGATTACACGCTCGCAAAGACATCCTGAGTCACACAGGGAAGAGTTGACACGTCGCCGTGTCCCAGCAGAGGTACGCTGTGTTTGTGGGTGTGTGATGCTGTTCTGATTTCTAAACCCACCGTTAATGTTTGACTCTGAGTTTCAGAGAGAAGCTACAGGCACCAGGAAGCTGGAGTTAAGGCTCCGTGACAGGTTTCAGGTTAAGGTCACTCAGGTACTTTTATAAACGCCGTGTTTTTCTAAGCACCGTCTCTGTAGGAATCCATCACACCGTAACTCTTCATATGCACTAATAACTTAATATCTAACTCGTAGTCTGTAATGTAATATATAATTTACAGTGATGCAGTAATTACAGCTGCCTCAGCTTCAGATGTCTCCGTCCCCGGGTTTCGTTGACGCTGATGTACATTTGATTATTAGATTCCTTGATAAATAAATGAAGCTCATTGTTGTGCTGGTAGCGTGTGTGTAGCATGTCTGTGTGTAGCGTGTGTGTGTGTAGCGTGTGTGTGTGGCGTGTATGTGGTTTGTGTGTGGCACGTCGGTATGTAGTGTGTGTAGCATGTGTGTAGCGTGTGTGGTGTGTGTAGTGTGTGTGTGTAGCATATCGGTGTGTAGCGTGTGTGTAGTGTGTGTAGCGTGTGTGTTGTGCATAGTGTGTGTGCAGCATGTCGGTGTGTAGTGTGTGTGTGTGTGTAGTGTGTGTGTAGCGTGTGTGTGTAGCGTGTGTGTTGCGTGGGTGGTGTGTGTGTGTGTGTGTGTGTGTGTGTGTGTGTAGCGTGTGTGGTGTGTGTAGTGTGTCTGTGTAGCATGTCGGTGTGTAGCGTGTGTGTGTGTAGCGTGTGTGTAGCGTGTGTGTGTAGCATATCGGTGTGTAGTGTGTGTAGCGTGTGTGTTGTGCATAGTGTGTGTGCAGCATGTCGGTGTGTAGTGTGTGTGTGTGTGTGTAGCGCGTGTGTGTAGCGCGTGTGTGTAGCGTGTGTGTTGCGTGGGTGGTGTGTGTGTGTGTGTGTAGCGTGTGTGGTGTGTGTAGTGTGTCTGTGTAGCATGTCGGTGTGTAGCGTGTGTGTAGCGTGTGTGTAGCGTGTGTGTGTAGCGTGTGCGGTGTGTCAGACGGAGGAGACTGGGTTCTTTGTTTGAACTCTAAATAAGAATCTGTTTGCGTTTAATAAAACTTTCACAGAATCGTCTTCTTCAGTAACTCGCTCTCTAGTGACCTCCAGTACGTCCTGCTGTAGTTATATTCAGTCACCCTGAGACTAAAGTATTGCAGAATGAAGGTACAGAAACACTCAGAAAGTACAAAATCACATTCAGAGCTTTTATTATTCCACATGAGTAAGAAAAGAACACTTGACTATCCTTAACTCTCTCTATAACACGCTATAACACTCTATAAACATCTCACAACACTCTCTATAACGCTCTCCATAACACTGTATAAAGCTGTAACACTTTATAACACTAACACACTATAACATTCTCTATAATATAGACATAACATGTAATATAAACTTTATAACATGCTATAACACACTCTAATTCTATTATCTAGAACACTCCAACAATCTCCATAACATTTCTATAACATGCTATAACACTCTATAACCCTATAGTACGCACTACAGGACTTTCCATAATACTCTGTAACACTCTATAACAATCAGTAGTATCCAATAACACTGAATAACATTCCACTGATGCATTATAACGCTACACGACACTCTATTACACCATACCTTCCACCAAACCTCTTCATAACACTCTATAATGCTATAACAGACTACAGGACTCTATAATGCTCGATAACAGTCAGGACTATTCACGAACACTGAAAAACATTACACTGCTATGCTATAATGCTACATAACATTCTGTTACACTATACTTTATAACAACCCTCTTCCAAACACTCTATAATGCTAGAACACGCTATAACACTCAATAACACTATAACATACTCTATAAATCTATAACATTCTGTAACAGTCTGTAACACTCCAAAGTTCTCTATAACATTCCACTGACATGCTATAACACTACATAACACTCTATTATACTACCACTTTTCTACAACACATTTCATAATACTCTATGATGCTATAACATCCCTGTAATATGCTATAACTTTCAATAACACTATAACATGCTCTATAATTCTATACTTGTAACACTCTATAACAGTTTATGGGACTCGATAACATTGAATGACATTCCACTGACACGCTATAACACTACATAATGCTCTATTACACTTCATGTTACTACTACAGCCCTCTTCATAACACTCTATAATGCTACAACATCCTACAATATATTCTAGCTCTCAGCAGCACTGCAAACCTGCTACAGCACTCTCCATACTCTATAACACTTTATAACCGGTTATAACTATGGATTCCCCAAAACAGCAAAAGTCAATAATAACCTGGGTCATAACTGTAAAAACGGTAATACCTAAAAAAAACCAAAAAAACAAAATACAGAAATTAAACTGATGATCTGTTTCCTGTTTTTGGTTTATATGGTAATGAGGGGGGTGTGTCCAAACCTGTCCAGGGGTCTGATATCGCTGAGCGTGCTATAACACTTCATAACACTTTATAATCACGCCATACTGTGTTATAATATAACACACTTCCATACATTTCAGTTTCAGACTCTGATGCAGTCTCTTCTAAAGGTCTGTCCCTTCCTCCTACACACACACACACACACACACACACACACACACACACACACACACACACTGTCTCTTTCACATCTTTGTTTTTTTTTCTGTCCTTCTGCGCCTCCATCTATCTCATCTTCACTCCAAGTTACACTCGTCATGTAAGAGGCTCCAGGACTGAGTGCTTCTCAGGTGTGTGTGTGTGTGTGTGTGTGTGTGTGTGTGTGTGTGTGTGTGTGTATGACGGGGAGAGTGTGGGTGTGAGAGACGAGAGATGGAGTGAAGTCTAATAAAACTGGGATTACATTTTAAAGAAGGGCTCTAAATGACAAACATATATGAAGCAAACCTCTCTGTCTCTCTCTCTCCCTCTCTGTCTCTCTCTGTCTGTCTCTCTTTCTCTCTCTCCCTCTCTGTCTCTCTCTGTCTGTCTCTCTCTCTCCCTCTCTGTCTCCCTCTGTCTTTCTCTCTCTGTCTGTTTCTCTGTCTGTCTCTCTCTTTTTCTCTGTCTCT
The DNA here is from genome assembly GCA_037576815.1 of Pangasius larnaudii. NCBI lineage: Eukaryota > Metazoa > Chordata > Actinopteri > Siluriformes > Pangasiidae > Pangasius > Pangasius larnaudii. Next base: position 397,308 of record CM074939.1, on the reverse strand, counting down.
CTCTCTCTCTCTCTCTGTCTGTCTCTCTCTCTCCCTCTCTGTCTCCCTCTGTCTTTCTCTCTCTGTCTGTCTCTCTGTCTGTCTCTCTCTTTTTCTCTGTCTCTCTCTCTCTCTCTCTCTCTCTCTCTCTCTCTCTGATCCACTTCTCTTGTTTATTTGGTGAGAGTGGAGGGGTGGATTATTGTGGGAGTAGAGAGTGATGGATGAAGATAATATTAATAATAATAGAGGGATGGAGATGGCGTGTCAGACTGACATAACGACACAATGTCATCGAGCACAGAGACCTGAACACACGTGGAATTAAAAAAAAAATAAATAAAAAAAACGTGTAAAACGAACGCAAGAGGACGTGTGGGTCGGTGTTGTGTACACAGAGTCAGCGTTTCATGTAAAACTAATGTTAAAGTTCCTGAAAAGTACCTGGAAGTAAAAAGACGTACCTGGGCCAGAAAACACATCTGTGATGTACAACACTACATCCTCTGCTTTCAGTTCTGCTACACACACACACACACACACACGCTTGACTGGATG